>JAVSCE010018719.1:0-51102 GCA_032199065.1 Smutsia gigantea | reverse complement strand
AGCATAGTGATTTGACAATTATCTACCTTATTAAATGCTCAACCCCAACTACTGTAGTTGCTATCTGTCGACATAGAATGATATTACAGAATTATTGCCTACATTCTCTATGATGTTCTTTCATCCCCATGAATAATTCATATTATAATTGAGATTTTGTGCTTCCTTATCCCCTTCACCTACCCACCCCAACCCCTCCCCCATGTTAGCCACCAGTCACTTCTCAGCATCCCTGATCTATTTCTGTTTCATTCACTGGTTTTGTTTTGTTTTGTTCTTAAATTCCACATATAAGTGAAATCATATGGTATTTGTCTTTCTCTGCCTGGCTTATGTCACTTAGCACTATACCCTCTAGGTCCATTCATGTTGTGGAAAATGGCAAAAATTTTCTTTCTTTTTCATGGCTGACTAGTACTCCATTGTATAAATGTACCACTTCTTCTTTATCCATTCGTCTATTGATGGTTGGACACTTTGGGGTTGCTTCCATATATTGACTATTGTAAATAATGGGGCAATAAACACAGGAGTGTGTGTATATTTTTGGATCAGATATTTTGTTTTCTTTGGGTAAATTCCTAGAAGTGGAATTACTGCATCATGTGATATTTCTATTTTTTGTTTTTTAAGGAGCCTCCGTACTGCTTTTCACAGTGGCTGAATCAATTTACATTCCCACCAACACTGTAGAAGGGTTCCCTTTTCTCCACATCCTCACCAACACTTGTTATTTCTTGTCTTTTGGATAGTAGCCATTCTGACTGGTGTGAGATGATACTTATTGTGGTTTTGATGTACATTTCCCTTGTGATTAGTGATGTGGAGCATCCTTTCATGTGCCTGCTGGCCATCTGTATGTCTTCTTTGGAAAAGTGGCTATTCAGGGCCTCTGCGCAGTTTGTAATCGGATTATCTGGGTTTTTTTGGTGTTGATTTGCATGAGTTCTTTATATATTTTGAATATTAGCCCCTTATCAGATACATCATTTGCAAATATAGTCTCCCATACAGTAGGTTGCCTTTTGGTTTTATTGATGGTCTTCTTTGCTGTACAGAAGCCTTTTAGTTTGATGTAGTCCCACTTGTTCATTTTTGTTTTTGTTTCCCTTGCCCGGGGAAACATATCCAGAAAAATATTACTCATGCTAATGTTCAAGAGATTCCTGCCCATGTTTTCTTCTAAGAGTCTTATGGTTTCACGTGTTACCTTTAGGTCTTCAATCCATTTAGAGTTTACTTTTCTGTATGGTGTTAGACAGTAATCCAGTTTCATTCTCTTGCATGTAGCTGTCCAGTTTTCCCAGCACCATTTATCGAAAAGACAGTCTTTTTCCTACTGTGTATTCTTGCCTCCTTTGTCATATATTAATTGACTATATATGCGTGGGTTTATTTCTAGGTTCTCTTCTGTTCCATTGCTTTATGTGTTTATTCTTGCACCAGTACCACTCTATTTTAATCACTGTAACTTTGTAGTATAGATTGAGATCACGGAGCATGATACCCCCAGCTTTGTTCTTCTTTCTCAATATTGCTTTGGCTATTCTGGTTCTTTTTTGGTTCCATATAAATTTCAGCATTATTTGCAGGGTACTCTATAGTATCAGTAATCCCTGCTTTCCCCATCTTTATGTGATAATGGACACTTGGTGATTCTTGATTAGAAGATCAAGTTTGTCATCCATAACAATTCAAACCTCATCAAAATGGGTACCTCACATATTTTTCTTTCTATTACATTTTTTTGGGGAGGCGTTTTTTTTCAAATCCGAGATATAAAGGAGTGCATAACACGTATCTGCCAGGTTTAGATAATTTACACAAGCAAACACTCATGTAACCAGGACCAAGGTCAAGAAAGAGGCATTGCCAGCCTTCCAGAATACAGCCACGGTATTCCTCCCAATCATGACCCACACACTCCCCTATGGATATAGTCATTATCCCGACTTTGTGATTATCATTTCAGTGCTTTTTCGTTATAGCTTTACCACCTTTTTTTGTTATACATCCCTAACAATAGAGTTTATATGAAGTTATACAAATGGAATCATACTGCATGCCTCCTTTTATGGCTTGCTTCTTTCACTCTGTATATTTATTTGATAAACTCATCCATGTTGCTCATGGTAGTGGTAGCAGTAGATCCTATTCCAGTGATCTGGAATAGCAAAGTGATTATGATATGATTATACCATTCTACAGTGTATGGACACTAGGGTTGTTTCTAATTTTTGACTATTGCTGTGAACAATGCTGCAATGAACATACTTGGACATTTCTCATAGTCTCTTGGGTATACACCCAAGAACGGAATCCCTGGGCCATAGGGCTTGCAAATCTTCAGCTTTTCTAGATGATGCCAGATGGTTTTCTGTAGTGGTTGTACCAGTTTATGGTCCCGCCGGTAGCACAGAGAGTTCCTGCTGCTACACGTTTTCACCTACACAGAGTATTGCCAGAATTTAATTTCTTCTTTTTACTATTGCAATTACTATTACAATTATTGACAATTAAGGTTTTGCACATTCTCATGTTTATGAGTCTTTTGGATTTTCTCTTCTGTGAAAGGTCTGTTCAAGCCCAGCTCTTTCAACCATTTTTCTATTCTATTCTATTTTCTATTCTTTCTTGTACTTACTGATTTAAGAACTTCTTTATATGTGTGAAATGCCAGTCCACTGATGGTTATATATGTGGCCAAAATGTTCCCTTGCTCTGTTGTTTGTATTTTCACTTGCCTTATGCTGTGCTTTGTGAACAGATCTTAATTATAATGTAGTCAAACCTATCATTCTTTTCCTTATAGTTAGTGCTTTTCTGTTTTAAGAAATTGGTCCCTGCCCTGGGATCATGAAAGTATTCTCCCATTGCCTTCTAAAATATTTATAGTTTTGCATTTCGCAGTTGGGCCTTAATCCACCTGCAAGTGACATTTGTGCTGAGTAGAGTTCCATTATTTTTCATGTGGGTATTCGGTTGTCTCAGCGAACCACATATTGAAAAGTGCCCTTTTCCACCTGAGTTGCGGTGCCACATGTGTCATAAATCAATTATCTACCTATGTATGGGCCAGTTTCTATATTGTCTATTAAAGTCCATGGAGTTATTTATCTGTCTATTTGAAATTCCATGTATCAGTATTAATTACTACAGATCTACAGTCAGTCCTGATATTTGGATAATATTTGGCCAGTCTATTTTACCTTGTTCTTCAAAAGTGTCTTGGTTATTTTTGGCCAGTTTCAACTCCATTTAAATTGCCAATTCCTCAGAAAAATTTCAGCCAAAAGCTTGCTTGGGTTTTCTAATTAGGATTGTCATGAACTGTTAGATTGGACCTCTTTTCAACACTGAATGTTTAATTCATGGATATGGTCTGTCTGTCCTTTTAATAAAAGAACATCTTTAATGTGTCCCAATAATATTTTATCTTATTCTCATAAAAAAGACATTTTATCCTAGGTACTCCACATTTTGCAAATGCTCTTTGAAATGTTCATTTTCTAAATTTGTTGCTGGTAAATAGAAATGCAATTGAATTTTGTATGTTGATTTTTTTATCCTACAAACGTCTAAACTCTTATTGATTTTAACAGTTTGTCTGTAAATACCTGTAGGTTTTAAGGTACACAGTCATATAATCTGCACATTATGCCAGTCCTACTTCTTCCTTTCCAAGCATTTTGTTCCTTTTGTTCCCCCATTATTGTTCTCTCTGGGTGACAGCGGACATCCTCACTTTATGCAGCTCTCAAAGAGAAAGCTTTCAGTACTTCCAAGAATGCTATTTGCTGTAGATGTTGTGTTCTGTAGCAGTCCGGATCCAGTCAGGAGCTAGAAAGTACACAGTGGACAGGGGAACTTTTAACATAAAGTTTACCGTAAAGAATTATTAAATTATGACAAATGTATACAGGATATACAAATGTATATAGGATATAAGAAAACTCCACATGGCATCCTGGGGCTGAGACAGAGTATCCAAGGGAAAACAAACTCGGAATGGGGCTGCCTCCTCCATGGCGTCATTGGAGAAGGTGAAGAAGAACCTACTGGATGGCAGCGTAGGTTGCTGGTTTTCCGGCACCAGAGCTGGTCTGAAGGTGTAGTGTAAGCAGGAAGCACCCTCTGGAGCACACCAGTGTGGACAAGCCACAGCTGGTGGCCAGTGTGTGGGCGTGTAGTTGGAATAGGGGTCCTGGTGGAGTTGGAGGTCTGGAGCTAACAATGTCCAGTACATAGGATCAGGGGGCCTCGGTGTTGGAAGGGCTGAAACATTGGGATTACTACAGGAGATAAACCTGGTGTGTGGTGGGGGGAGGATGAGAGAAGGTAAGCTGGGGAATCAGTGGGCAGTGGCTTGGAGCACAGGATGTCTGTCCCCTGTGAAGAGGGACATAGCGGATCCACCAGACCACACCAGGATTGCATGTTCGATGAGAATAGTTGTTCTGGGCTCATGCCTGGGGCAGAGCACGCAGGATGGATATCCTCACACCCACACCTCTGAAAGCCAGAAATCCCAGAAGAGTCACTTTCTCCTTCAGTGTCCCTCCAGTGCCTTCTATTGAGAAAGTGTCACATTGTGCTCACTTCAAAGGAGAGGTGCTTAAAGGAATTCATCTATTATCAGAGAGCATACACTGACGGGTGAATTTAGAGTGGACAGGCAGTACATTAATAATTGGCTTCATATCCTTTACCAGTTCAGGGGAGTCCCTTCTAGTCTTAGTTTGCATGAATAGTAGGTACCTTACCTGTCAAACCTGACCGTCTCGTTGTTAGCCCACCCAAGGAAAAGTGTCTATCATCCTGCTGTTTCTCTGGTAAATTAGTGATTGAAGCAGCAGGACTGGCCATTTCAAAAGTTTTAATAGACTGATTAGGATGCTTGGTAGACACAGGGTTCCCTGGCCTGAATTGAGTTTTGCTACAAAACCCAGGCTCTGGTACAAAGGGGTGTCATGGGGCTAGGGCAGAGAGCCTAGAAGCCCACCATCTAGTCCTACCCAGGGCTTGCCTGCTCCATCTGCAAGGAAAGCCTTGGGGTGTGATGAGATGACCTCTTCCACCATGAGTATGAGGAGCACATGTTCTCGAGAACAGATTAGTTTGTACCTTAACCTCTCCTGGTAGCTGCACCTGAGGTAAACAGAGAGAAGCAGATGCTTGGATTTCATTTAAAGTCATGCCCAACAGAGCCCTGTCCATGGAGGAGCAGAGCAGAAGATTCCTGTGTGAGTCTTACAAAGTGTATATATTTACCAGTGTCTGCATCTGAGTGCTTTAATTGCACTTTTCTCAATTGGTTTTAGGCTCCACAATGGACAAAACTTGATGGAGCAAATGGCACACATTTCTGCCATTATTAAGTGGCAAACCACCTTAGTGACGGAATTGGTAACTTATATTGAGAAGGAGAGACATGTTAATTAAAAAAAAAAAACACCTCTTCTTTTGGCATGTCCACATTCAATGGACGGAATAAGATACCACTAAATCAGGGGAAAATACTTTAACAGTTGTTCATCATTTGCTCTCTTCCTAGTACTACCAAGGTATAAAGCATATTCACCTCTTGTGTTTAGATGCCACACAAGCCAATAGCCCACAGCCTTCACACACAGGACTGGGCTGGCTTCCTATGCCATGCACCCTGAGACCTTGTACGTGAGGACCTGTGTATGAACACGGAGTTTATCCTTTAAATTCAGGGTGCAACTGCTGCCCGGTCCAACTCTCTTAACTGCCACTCTGGAAATGGGGAGACACAAATGTGAAATCTGAAACTTGTTCACTAACAGGAGGAGCAGCTCTCTCAGCCTGCCACTTGGGAAGATGTCACCACTGGGCATCTAAGCTGCACTCTCACTTGCTAGAAATCACTGAACAACAGGATCTGTGGAAACGGACAACTCCAATCTGTAATTTCTGAAGGTGGGCTGTATAGCTGTGGTGTCTCTCCCAGCAAGAGGAAGGGGAATTTGGGAGCTCCCCGTGAGGTGTGGGCTGGGGCGGGTGGTGCCCACCAATGGTCACATGCTCCCACTGACAACCAGAGTGACCCCTTCTCTGTCACTCTGTCACTCCTAACCCCCAGTGGAAGAAAAAAAGTGGATAAAGGAGGAGGTGTGGGCAGCACGAAGGCACAGTCTTACTCACTCTGTCCCTCACCCCAACCTGCCATGCTCAGGCAGAGGATGCAAAGCAAGAAGCAAGGTTTAGTAGTTCCTATAAATTCAAGTAGTTTCTCTCCCTGGTCCAAGTGAGTGAACATGGGCTGGGGCTGGGGTAAAATCTGTGTTTACACCTGGGGACCAGCTGTGCTTTGAGCAAACTTGACAACTACTGCACCACAGAAACCTTCCCCATGCCCTGCACCTACTCTCAGAATGTAATAAAATTTCTGAGGATGCCTGGGCTCCACCACGTTAAGCTCCATCAGAAATTGTATGAGTGCGAGGCCTGTCTTCCCCCTCTCCATTTCTTCTTACTACAAACACCCCAAATCATACTCAGGGGTCACATGGCAACTGCAAGACTTCACGTAGGCCCTGATTCCCTGCCATCTGCAAGCTTGGCACCTTCTGAGTGGCTCAGAGGAATTTGACCTCAAGAAACAAATATGTCAGGGCCATCCTCTCCCTGGAGAGGGTACTCTGAACACTCTGATCAGCATCTCTCAGGAACCCGAAAATGGATCAGGGACAAGTGAGGGCCCAAGCCCTTCTCTGGAAAATTCCATACTGTCTGCCAGCAGAGCACATGGCTGGAAAGGACTGTCTCAGTTACCTGCTCAGCAAGGAAGATTGCAGGACCTGACCCTCTGCCCTCCAGGTCTGATTGCAGGTCAAACCTCTTCATATCTTGAAGACAGTTTATGTTCTCTGAAAGATACCCGCTACATTTCACTCGAGTTTTATCCATGTAATATGATGAAGATAGAAACTACCATCTATCCACATTTATTTTCAACTTTTGTCCATTTCACTGTTGCCTTCACCTTCCTCCTGCCCCCTCTTGGAGCATGGTACCCAGGGCCCCAAGCCACAGTTGGACAGCCTTACCTGTGCCTGGGCTTTGGCTCTGAGTTCCCTGTGAGGTTAGCTGTAGACCCAGGCTCAGCACAGAGGGCAGGACCTGAAGTGTAAAGAGGTTTGCAAGCCAGATGGCTACCTTGGTCAGAAGAAAACCTTTTATCCACAGCCTGCTCGGCAGGGGAGTTACTGGTTCTCACATCCTTTATTCCACACATGCAGATGTGAGGTCCCTGCCTCAAAGCTCAATGGACTCACATGGTCGTTTTTCTTCCTCAGCATCTCTCAAACTCTCCAGGCCTAGGCCAAGGAGAGCTGTTTAGTTCCCAACAACTGGCCTTGTTCTGTCTTTCACATGACTTACCTTTCCAGGAATTAGCACTTCCTCAAACGTCTACGGTGGGCTGGTATGCAACCTTGGAGTGGAATCTTGAAAGGTGATGGGGTCTTGGGAAAAAGGAGAACTGTGGACAGGAATTGGTTGGAATTTTTTACTAATGAGACAATCCAACCCAGTTAACATATTTGAGTACTTTACTCATTAAGTGGTATTTGTAATAACTACTCATCACTTTCTCATTTTCTCAACAGCAGGTACCTAGTCCAGAGTGTTCCTCAAATATCAGTCTTCTGACACATAATTGTGCCTAACAAGCAATTCGCGTCAGAATCCGGCAGATTCCCGGAGCATCAAGCTGAAAAGCAGGAACTTGATTGAGATGTGCCTTACTAACAGTGAAGAAAAAAGTACATTTGTGGCATGTGAAGAAAAGAGTTGGAAAATATGGCCCAGAACACGAAAAAGCAATAGCACATTAAACAAACAGAAAAAGAGAAAAAAAAAACGTCTTGGAGATTTTGATTTATTATTCACTGTAAAGCAAAGCGTAATTGGCTAATAAATTGTCAAACACTTTGCAGGGTCTAAAGTATTGTTTGGATGGTTCATCTGCTTCCAAACATGTTTTTCCATTCCTTAAACTTAAAAAAAAAATCCATGTGTATACACTCATGAATCCCTTACCATCATCAAAAAAGTGACTGTGTACCCATCACCTCCAAAAGTTTCTTTGTTCCCCTTTGTATAGCTTTCCTCTGCACCCATCCCCATCTGTACCCCAAGCAAGCACTGGCCTGCTTTCTCTCACTATACATTAGTTTGCATTCTGTTGAATTTTATATAAAATGGAATCCTATACTATATTCTCTCTTTTGACTTTCATTTAAACAGCATAATTATTTTGAGATGTTTCTATGCTGTTATTTTAAGTAATAGTGTATTTTCATTGTTGTGCTATTACAAATAAAGCTGCTATGAATATTCATGTACAAGTCTTTGTGTGGACCTATGCTTTCATTTCTTCTGGATAAAAACTTAAGAGCAGAAGTAGGGTAAGTATATGTTTAACATTTCAAGAAACTGCCACTGTTTCCAAATATCCATAACCACATATACTTCCATCACATATTCATGGAGCCTCAGTATGGTCAACCTTTTCAATTTGAGCCATTCTAATAGGTGTGTTGTGGTAGATCATTTTAGTTCTAATTAGCATTTCCCTAATTACTTATAATGTTGAGCATCTTTTCATGTTCTTAATTTCTATCCACTTATCTTATTTGATAATAATAATAATAAGTGTCTGTTCAAACATTTGCCCATTATAATTGTGTTGTTTACTTGTTATTGATTTTTAAGGGTTCTTTATATATTCTAATTATAAGACCTTTGGTGGTTATACGTTTTGCAGATATTTTCTCCCATTCTGTGTCTTACCTTTCATTTTCCTGACAGTGTCCTTATTAGAACAAATTATTTTAATTTGGATGAAGTCCAATTTATTGACTTTGTATATTATACTTCATATTTTTGGCAATGTATTTAAGATACTTTTCCAAATCCAAGTACACTGAGATTTTGTCTTACCCTTTCTTCTAGAAATGATAATGTCTGAGCTCTTATATTTAAGTCTGAAGTAAATTTCTAGCTTTTTTATATGGAGTAAGGGAAGGATTGGTGACCTTTAACTTATGTCTACCTAATTGTTTCATATCAGTCCCTACTAACACTTTCCTTTCTCCACTGAATTAGCTTTGCATCTTTGTTGGCAATCGATTGACTGTATCCACACAGGTCTATTTCTGGATTCTCCCTTCTGCCAAAATTATCTATGTGCCTATCTTGTGCCAATGCCACACTTTCTTGAACACTGTAGCTTTATAGTAAGTGTTGGAACCTGGCAGGGTAAGCCCTAAAGCATTGTTATTATTTTTCAAAATACTTTTGGATAGTCTAAATCCTATGAATTTCAATAAAAATCTTAGAAATAGCTTGACATTGTTGGGAGAAAGTTGTTCCTACATCTCATATTTCTACTTGAATTCTGATCAGAGGAATTAACAGCTTTTGTTCCAAACTATTCTTCAGTGCTGTTTGTATAAAAAACATTCTTGGAAGAAAATAGAGATAGTGTTTCTTTGTGGGACAGAGGTTATGTTTATATTAAATATAGAATTTCCTTCTGAGTAGGTCTGCTAAAAGTCCCTTTAAAATATTGGAGTTTCCTGCATACACCACAAAACTTCACCCACCATGTACTAGCCATGGTTAAGACAAACCCAGGGGCTTAATAATAAAGCACTGCTTGCCTTCATAACTCTCTGACCCAGAGACAACTCCTCTAGCTGCTGAGCCTTACCTCCTAAACATGTAAGCCCCTCTCCTATTTTCCTCTCCTCCAAAAGTTGTCTTGCCCTCTCCACTTCTGGGTTGTGTGCCTGTGTAGCTGCATTTGGAAGGTGTCCTGTTGTGAGACACTTCCCCTCTCAGGCAACCTGTCAAATGAAGCTTGTTGTGTGCTACAGCCATCTGTGGTCTCATCTTTCTCTTTGATGAGACCTGAAATCCTCGAATTCATCGCTGATGGTGAAGAAGATTGGATTTTGTCCATGAAGAAACACTGGCATTGAGTCTACCCACTGAGCAGGACAATTGTGTCAGATCAATCCTGGACAGCCTTATTGTTGGGACTCAAAATGTGGAATGTGTTTGTGTCACATTGGCATTCCTTCAGCCTTTACTGTTCTGTACAGTATATTTTAATGGTCACCCCTTGTGCCTAATTAGCCTGGCCAAACAGTAAAGCCAATCTTTGAGTGAACCTATACCACAAGATCTGATTTTTGGGGTCAGCAGCACTGAGCAGGAGATCAGACCACCCACCTGGATGCCCCAGTAGGTAAGCACTAAATTTTGTAAGATCTGTTCATCTGAATAGAGAAAATAGGGGAGTGCATACCTCTGGAATAAGAGTGGGTCACCCCTGACTCCATAACAAGCTATAGTGGGAGTAACTCCCTGTGGTTAGCATAGGGATTTGTGGTACTCCGAGATCTGAGGATGTTCCCATCCCAAAGACCGCTATGGCAAGTAAAGGAACCAATAAGGAAGAAGTAATAGGCCAAGACTGGCCTGGCCTCCTTAGTGCAATTAGGAGAGAGGCCTTTGCAAGCAGCTGGTATGCCTTTGCTGTTGTGACACTCAGTTACGTTTTTGCAGATATCATTATAGTCCCTCCCTCGATGGATATCGATATCCCAATCTTTGGGCTTAGCCAGCTAAAGTGTTACGTAAAATGAGTAAAGGCAAGGAAGTTCTTAGACTTGCCCTTCCCTGGACCTTGAAGGATGTTCCCGGCCTGCAGAACAGGCAGTCCAAATCATGAGACTTGCACTGGACTTCCTGGAAGCATGTTCTGGAGAGGAGATAGGGGACTAAACTCCTGTGGGAGACAAGATGAAAGCGAGGATAGGTGCTCTCTAGAAGAAAAGGCAGCACAGTGTCACCACGACATAGACCAGGATAATTTACCCTCTGCTTTGCCAGTAACCACACAGACAGTTATAAACACAGAGAAGACAGAAACAGAGAGCTAAGAAGTAGGGGATGAATCCTCTTTTGAAGGAGGAGGTGAGCTCTCTCTCTTGGCTTGAAGCATATTCCCTCCTTAAGGACATGGGCCAAGAACCAAATGAAAAAGGAGCTGCCTGGCTAAATAGGATGTATCTGACAGGGAGAAAATTCCACCTAATGGAGGTTACAAATCAGATCCTTTCTGGTAAATGTGTAAATCTGTGGAGAAATTTCAGTACATAACCAGCGTTCAATTACAGTCCCCAGCAGGCTTTCCCTTCTGAGGCAGTTTTACCTTCCTTCCAACACTTCCCTGATCACCATCAATAACAAGGTTCCAATCTCACATAAGGAGGTTGCAATCACACATGTCATCAAGCAGACAAGTGCTCTTTTGCCACTTTAACTGTGGTATGGGTTCCAAAGGAAAACAATAAAAACAGTAACGACTCTCTCAGTCACAGGGCCTACTACTCCCTCATCCCAGGAAGCACTCATTGTGTGAAGGGACCCGCCCAAGTGTGACCAACTTGAGAGGAGAATTAACTAAAGAGGTTATTACACACTTAACTCTTAATATTGGCCCAGTTTTCTGTTAACTCAAATTTTTTTTAAACTCAAATTCAAGTTTATCATTTTTCCTAGCTCTATTCAAATATTTTTCACATATAATGTATGTATGTTTAAGGTGTACAGCCTGCTGAATTGATACATGTATATCTTGTGAAATGACTACCACAGTAAAGTTAGTAAACATGTATTAAGTACCCTCATGTAATTACTTTTTAAAAAAAAATCTTTTACGTTTTGATATTTACTTTGAAAGTAACTGTATTTTTCAGATAATATGGTTTTAATGATAGGGTTAAAACATTTTTGAGACTTTATGGCCTACAATGTTTTGTGCACATTTTTCATAATGAAGTATAGTTGATTTACAATAATATATTGTTTCCACGTGTACAACAGAGTGGTCCAAAAATTATCTAAATTATTAAATCCTCACTGCAATAAGTGGTGTTACTGTCCATCAACATACAAAGATATCACAATATTGATAATATTCCCTATGGTGTACTTTATTCTCCCTAATAAATTTTTATTACAACTGGAATTTTGTGCCTCTTTATCCCCTGCATCCACATGGAAACCACCAGTTTCTTGACTCTTTCTATTTTTTTCACTTGTTTTCTATGTTACATTCCACTTGCAAGTGAAATCATCTGATATTTGTCCTTCTCAGCCTGGCTTATTTTATTTAGCCTAGTTCACGATAGGTCCATCCATGTTGTAGAAAATGGCAAGATTTTGTTCTTTTTTCCAGCTGAGTGATATTATACTGTATATATGTACCACATTTTCTTTATCCATTCATCTATTGGTGAGCACTTAGGTTGCTTCCGTATCTTTGCTACTGTAAATAATACAGCAATGAACATAGGAGTGTATATATCTTTTCAAATCAGTACTTCTTTTTGGTTTAAATTCCTACAAGTGGAATTATAGCTTGTAAGGTAGCTCTATTTTTAGTTTTCTGAGAAACCTCACACTGCTTTCCATAGCGGCTGCACCAATTCACATTCCCACCAAGAGTATGGGAGTTTCCTTTGCTCCACATCCTCGCCAACACTTGTTATTTATTGTCTTTTGGAAAGCAGCCATTCTGACTGATGTGAGGTTATATCTCATTGTGGTTTTGATGTGCATTTCCCTGATGATTAGTAGTGTTGAGGTCCTTTTCATGTGCCTGTAGGCCATCTGTATGTATTCTTTAAAAAATTGTCTTCAGGTTCTCTGCACATTTTTTATTTAGGTTATTTGTTTTTTGCTGTTGAGTCATATGAGGTCTTTTTATATTTTTGACATTAACCTCTAATCAGATATATCACTTGTAAATATATCTTATCATACATTAGGTGGCCTGTTCATTTTGTTGATGGTTTCCTTTGCTGTGTAAAAGCTTTTTATTTGATGTAGTCCCACTTGTTTATTTTTGCTTTTGTTCCCCTTGTCTGGGGAGACATATCTAGAATAAAATTACTAACATTCGTGTTTAAAAGATTCTTGCCTGGGCTTCTGGGAAGATGGCAGCATGAGGAGGGCAGCAGAAATCTCCTCCCCAAACCATATATATTTGTGAAAATACAACAAATATAACTATTCCTAAAAGAGAGACCAGAAGATACAACAGCCAGGCTACACCTACATCTGGGAGAACTCAGCACCTCACGAAGCAGGTAAGATACAAAGCCGCGACCCAGCAGGACCCGAGCACTCCCCCACCCCAGCTCACCGGCGGGAGGAAAAGAATCAAGAGTGCAGAGGGAGGGGAAGCACAGGACTGCTAAATAACCAGCCCTGGTGATCTGCACCAGGAGCCCAGACACACATTGCATGGTGTACTGGAGATTAGAGAAACAGACGGCAGGATCCGAGACAGACTGTGAGCAGGTCCCCGCAGCCGGCTCCCCTGGGACAAAAGAAAAGCAGGTGCTTTCTTACAAGTCTTAAAGAGACAAGGGCCCAACATCAGAACAAAATCGTCCCAGCGCACTCAGCCCAGCAGGCTGGGAATCTTGAGGAATTTCAGGCCCCCTAACCATTGCCAGATAAAGCAGCCCCACCAAAGCCCCTCACGGCAATAAGCAGGCTGCGATTCGTTCCCCCTGGCCAGCACTGCAAACAGTCCAGCGGATCCGCTACAACTGAGGAACAGCAGGAGAGCGGGCAGCAGCAGAGCGGCTCCGCCCACAGCAACGTCACAGAATCTCCTCCCAGAGGGTGCGCAGCTCATGGGAAAGGGCTGTGAAAACCAGAGCAAGGTCTGGAAGGCACCAAGGGGAGCAGAACACACCCGGCGTGACTGCAAACACCCGCAGTGCCCTAGGATAGCTTGAGGGTGGCCCCGCACATGGCAGCTCAGGGGATTATGCCAGAGACTGCCTCCCAGTGTGCGGGTAACCAGCACAGGCTCCGGAAAAGGGCAAGTAGAACAACAAGCAGGAAGGTACTTTGTTCTCCCAGCTGACACACGTGGCACCTGCCTGCAACCACTTCTGTCGCCATGAAAAGACAGAAGACTATGGTCCAGTCAAAGATCACCCAGACAACCCCAGAGAGAGGTCCTGGTGGGATAGATTTAAACAATCTTCCTGAAAAAGAATTCAGAGTAAAAGTCATAACCGTGCTGATGGACCTACAGAGAAATATGCAAGAGCTAAGGGAGGAAGTCAGGAGGAACATTATAGAAATGAAACAATCGATTGATGGGCTTAAGAGCAGAATGGACAAGGTGCAACAGACTGTTAATGGAATAGATATCAGAGAACAGGAGTACAGAGAAGCTGAGGCAGAGAGAGATAAAAGGATCTCTAAGAATGAAAGAATATTAAGAGAACTGTGTGACCAATCCAAACGGAACAATATTCGCATTATGGAAGTACCAGAAGAAGAAGAGAGAGAAAAAGGGATAGAAAGTGCCTTTGAAGACATAATTGAGGAAAACTTCCCCAAGCTGGGAAAGGAAATAGTTTCTCAGACCATGGAAGACCACAGATCTCCCAACACAAGGGACCCAAGGAAGACAACACCAAGACACATAATAATTAAAATGGCAAAGATCAGAGACAAGGACAGAGTATTAAAGGCAGCAAGAGAGAGAAAAAAGATCACCTACAAAGGAAAACCCATCAGACTATCATCAGACTTCTCAAGAGAAACCTTACAGGCCAGAAGAGAATGGCATGATATATTTAACATAATGAAACAAAAGGGCCTTGAACCAAGCATACGGTATCCAGCACGATTATCATTTAAGTTTGAGGGAGGGATTAAACAATTCCCAGACAAGCAAAAGTTGAAGGAATTTGCCTCCCACAAACCACTTCTACAGGATATCTTAAAGGGACTGCTCTAGATGGAAGCACTCCTAAGGCTAAAAAGATGTCACCAGAGAAGATAAAATCATAGCAAACAAAGCAGACCATCCAAATACTAACTAAAGGCAAAGAATAAAACAACTAGTATATAAAGAATGGAGGAAGAAGAATAAGAAGGGAGAGAAATAAAGAAACATCAGACTGTGTTTACAATAAATTAACAAGAAAGTTAAGTTAGACTGTTAGATAGTAAAGAAGCTACCACTGAACCTTTGGTAACCACTAATCTAAAGCCGCCAATGGCAATAAGTACATATCTATCGATAATCACCCTAAATGTAAATGGACTGAATGCACCAATCAAAAGACACCAAGTAATAGAATGGATAAAAAAGCAAGACCCATCTATATGCTGCTTACAAGAGACTCACCTCAAACCCAAAGATATACACAGACTAAAGGTGAAGGGATGGAAAAAGACACTTCATGCAAACAACAAGGAGAAAAAAGCAGGTGTTGCAGTACTTGTATCATGCAAAATAGACATCAAAACAAAGAAAGTAGCAAGAGATAAAGAAGGACATTATATAATGATAAAGGGGTCAGTCCAACAAGAGGATATAACCTTATAAATATATATGCACCCAACACAGGAGCACCAACATATGTGAAACAAATACTAACAGAATTAAACAGGGAATAGAAAGCAATGCATTCATTTTAGGAGACTTCAACACACCATTCACTCCAAAGGACAGATCAGCCAGACAGAAAATAGCTAAGGACACAGAGGCACTGAGCAACACACCAGAACAGATGGACCTAACAGACATCTACAGAACTCTACACCCAAAAGCAGCAGGATACACATTCTTTTCAAGTGCACATGGAACATTTTCCAGAATAGACCACATACTAGGCCAAAAAAGAACCTCAGTAAATTAAAAAATACTGAAATTCTACCAACCAACTTCTCAGATCACAAAGGTATAAAAGTAGAAACAAATTGTACAAAGAAAACAAAAAGGCTCACAAATACATGGAGGCTTAACAACATGCTCCTAAATAATCAATGGATCATCGACCAAATTAAAACAGAGATCAAACAATATATGGAGACAAATGACAACAACAGCACAAAGCCCCAACTTCGGTGGGATGCAGCAAAGGCACTTCTAAGAGGAAAGTATATTGCAGACCAGGCCTACTTAAAGAAGGAAGAACAATCCCAAATGAATAGTCTAAAGTCACAATTATTGAAATTGGAAAAAGAACAAAAGAAGCACAAAGTCACCAGAAGGAGGAACATAATAAAGATTAGAGAAGAAATAAATAAAATTGAGAAGAATAAAACAATAGAAAAAAAATCAATGAACCCAAGAGCTGGTTTTTTGAAAAAATAAACAAAATAGGTAACCCCCTAGCCAGGCGTATTAAGAAAAAAAGAGAATCTACACACATAAACAATATAAGAATTGAGAAAGGAAAAATCACAGCAGACCCCACATAAGTGCAAAGAATTATAAGAGAATATTATGAGAAGCTATACACTAACAAGCTAGAAAACCTAGAAGAAATGGACAACTTCTTAGAAAAATACAACCCTCCAAGACTGACCAAGCAAGAAACAAAAAACCTAAACAGACCAATCACCAGCAACGAAATTGAATTGGTAATCAGAAAACTACCCAAGAACAAAACCCCGGGCCAGACAGATTCACCGCTGAATTTTATCTGACATATAGAGACGAAATAATACCCATTCTCCTTAAAGTTTTCCAAAAAATAGAAGAGGAGGGAATACTTCCAAACTCATTCTATGAAGCCAGCATCACTCTAATACCAAAACCAGGCAAAGACCTCACCAAAAGAGAAAATTACAGACCAATACCCCTGATGAACATAGATGCAAAAATTCTCAACAAAATATTAGCAAAACGAATTCAAAAATACATCAAGAGGGTTATACACCATGGTCAGGTGGGATTCATCTGAGGGATGCAAGGATGGTACAACATTCGAAAATCCATCAACATGATCCACCACATCAACAAAAAGAAGAACAAAAACCATAAGATCATCTCCATAGATGCTGAAAAAGCATTTGACAAAATTCAAGATCCATTCATGATAAAAACTCTCAACAAAATGGGTATAGAGGGCAAGTATGTCAACATAATAAAGGCCATATATGACAAACCCACAGCCAAAATCATACTTAACATTGAGAAGCTGAAAGCTTTTCATCTACAATTGGGAACAAGACAGGGATGCCCACTCTCCCCACTGTTATTCAACATAGTACTGGAGGTCCTAGCCACAGCAATCAGACAAAACAAAGAAATACAAGGCAACCAGATTGGTAAAGAAGAAGTCAAATTGTCACTATTTGCAGATGACATGATATTGTACATAAAACCCTAAAGACTCCACTCCAAAACTACTAGAACTAATATCTGAATTCAGCAAAGTTGCAGCATAAAAAATTAGTACACAGAAATTTGTTGCTTTCCTATACACTAATGATGAGCTAACAGAAAGAGAGATCAGGAAAATAATTCCATTCGCAACTGCATCCAAAAGAACAAAATACCTAGGACTAAACCTAACGAAGGAAGTGAAAGACTTATACCCTGAAAACTACAAGACACTCCTAAGAGAAATTAAAGAGGACACTAACAAATGGAAATTCATCCCATGCTTTTGGCTAGGAAGAATAAATATTGTCAAAATGGCTATACTACCTAAAGCAATCTACAGATTCAATGCAATCCCTATCAAAATACCAATAGCATTCTTCAATGAACTGGAACAAATAGCTCTAAAATACATATGGAACCACAAAAACCTTGAATAGCCAAAACAGTACTCGGAAGGAACAATAAAATAGGGGGAATTACGCTCCCAGACTTCAATCTCTACTACAAACCTACAGTAATCAAGATGATTTGTTTTTGGCACAAGAACAGACCCCCAGACCAGTGGAACACAATAGAGAATCCAGACATTAACCAAACATATGCGGTCAATTAACATATGATAAAGGAGCCATGGGTATACAATGGGGAGATGATAACCTCTTCAGCAGCTGGTGTTGGCAAAACTGGACAGCTACATGTGAGAGAATGAAACTGGATTACTGTCTAATCCCATACACAAAAGTAAACTCAAAATGGATCAAAGACCTGAATGTAAGTCATGAAACCATAAAACTCTTAGAACAAAACATAGGCAAATATCTCTTAGACTTAAACATGAATGACTTCTTCATGAACATATCTCCCCGGGCAAGGGAAAGAAAAGCAAAAATGAACAAGTGGGACTATATCAAGCTGAAAAGCTTCTGTACAGCAAAGGACAACATCAGTAGAACAAAAAGTCATCCTACACTATTGGAGAATAT
Source organism: Smutsia gigantea (assembly GCA_032199065.1). Lineage (NCBI taxonomy): Eukaryota > Metazoa > Chordata > Mammalia > Pholidota > Manidae > Smutsia > Smutsia gigantea. The sequence goes on along the minus strand of JAVSCE010018719.1, from coordinate 32,865 downwards.
ATTCATAAATGACATATCCAATAAGGGGTTGGCATCCAAAATATATAAAGAACTCACACACCTCAAGAAACCAAAAGCAAATGATCCAATTAAAAAATGGGCAGAGGATCTGAATAGACACTTCTCCAAAGAAGAAATTGAGATGGCCAACAGCCACATGAAAAGATGCTCCACTTCTCTAATAATCAGAGAAATGCAAATTAAAACCACAATTAGATATCACCTCACACCAGTAGGGTTGCCGAACAACTAAAAGACAAACAACAACAAATGTTGGCGAGGATGTGGAGAAAGGGGTACCCTCCTACACTGCTGGTGGGAATGCAAATTAGTTCAACCATTGTGGAAAGCAGTATGGAGGTTCCTCAAAAAACTCAAAATAGAAATACCATTTGACCCAGGAATTCCACTCCTACGAATTTACCCTAAAAATGCAGCAACCCAATTTGAAAAAGACACATGCACCCCTATGTTTATTGCAGCACTATTTACAAAGCCAAGAAATGGAAGCAACCTAAGTATCCATCAGTAGATGAATGGATAAAGAAGATGTGATACATATACACAATGGAATATTATTCAGCCATAAGTAGAAAACAAATCCTACCATTTGCAACAACATGGATGGAGCTAGAGGGTATTATGCTCAGTCAAATAAGCTAGGGAGAAAAAGACAAGTATCAAATGATTTCACTCATATGTGAAGTATAAGAACAAAGAAACTGAAGGAAAAAAATAGCAGAAGACTCACAGAACCCAAGAATGGACTAACAGTTACCAAAGCGAAAGGGGCTGGGGAGGATGGGTGGGAAGAGAGGGACAAGGGTTAAAAAGGATCATTACGATTAGCAGACATAATGTAGGGGGGCCATGGGGAGGGCTTTGTATCTCAGAAAAGACGAGTAGTGATTCTATAGCATCTCACTACGCTGATGGACAGTGACTGTAATAGGGTATGTGGTTCGGACTTGATGAAGTGGGGAGTTTAGTAACCATAATATTCCACATGTAATTGTAAATTAATGATACCAAAATAAAAAATAAAAAAATACTAAAAAAAATATACTTGCCTGTGTTTTATTCTGGGAGATTTGTTTCAGCTCTTATATTTAGGTTTTTAATGCACTTCAAGTTTTTTTTCTTTGACATGTATGGTATAAGACAGTGATCCAGTTTCATTCTCTTATTAGAATGAAAATTAGATGCCCAGTTTTCCCATTACCATTTATTGAAGAGACTTTCTTTTCCTCGTTATATATTCACAGCTCCTTTGTCATATACTAATTGACTGGATAACTATGGCCTTATTTCTGGGATGTCTGTTCTCTTCCATTGTTCTATGTATTCATTCTTGTCGAAGTTACCACACTGTTTGGTTACTGTAGTTTTGTAGAAGATAGCTTGAAATCAAGGAGCATAATACCGCAGGCTTTGTTTTTCTTTCTCAAGATAGCTTTGGCTATTTAGGGTCTTTCATTGTGGTTCCATACAAATTTTAGGATGCTTTGTCCTAATTCTGTGAAAAAGTTCCATTGGTATTTTGATAAGAATTCCATTAATGTGTAGAATGCTTTGGGCGGTATGGCAATTTTAACAATATTGATTCTTCCTATCCATGAGAATGGAATGGCATTCCACTTAATTGTGCCTTCTTCAGTTTCCTTCATCAATGTCTTACAGTTTTCAGAGTACACATGTCTTTCACCTCCTTGGTTAAACTTATTTCTGGGTATTTTATTCTTTTGGATGCAATTGTAAATATCACTGGTTTTCCTCATGTCTCTTTCTGTTAGTTCATTCTTTTTATATAGAAATGCAACAGATTCCTGTATGTTGATTTTGTATCCTGCAACTTTACTGAATTTACTTATTGATTCTAGTAGCTTTCTGTGGTTTTTAGGGTTTTCTATATATGGTACCATGTCATCTTCAAATAACAAGTTTTACGTATTCTTTGCAACATGGATACCTAATGTCTCTTCTCTTGTCTGACTGCTATGACTATTACCTCTGAGTGAAAGTGACATCCTTGCCTTGTTCCTCATTTTAGAGGAAAAGCTTTCAGCTTTTTGCTATTATCATGTTAGCTGTAGGTTTGCCATATATGGCCTTTGCTATTTTAAATCATGTGCCCTCTATCCCCACTTTGTTGACAGTTTTTACCATGAATAAATATTGAATTTTGGCAAATGCTTTTTCTGTATATACTGAGATGATCACATGGGTTTTATCCTTCCTTTGTTTAATGTGCTTTATCCCATTGATAAATTTGTGGATATTGAATGATCCTTGCATTCCTGTAATAAATCCCAATTGGTTGTGTTGAAAAGTCCTTTTGATATGTGTTTTAATTCAGTTTGCTAATATTTTGTTAAGGATTTTTGCATCAATGTTCATGAGTGACATTGGTCTCTAAATTCTCTTTATTTTGTAATATTTTTTTCCAGGTATTGGTATCAAGGTGATGTTGACCTAAGAGATCTAATTTGGAAGGTTTTCTTCCTCTGAAATTTTTTGGAATTGAGAAGGTTATATAGCAGTTCTTCTTAAATATTTGGTAGAATTATCCTTTAAATATTTGGTAGAATATGGTCGTGGACGTTTGCTTGTTTGGAGTCTTTTGATTACTGCTTCAATTTCATTACTATTAATTGGTCTGTTCAGATTTTCTCTTTCATCCAGGTTCAGTTTTTGGGAGATTGCATGTTTTTAGGAATTTATCCATTTCTTCTAGGTTGTCTAATTTGTTGGCATTTAATTGTTCATAATAATCTCTAATAATTGTACTTCTGTGGTGTCAGTTCTAACTCCTCATTCATTTTGTATTTTATTTGAGCCCTCTGTTTTTCTTGATGAGTCAGCTAAGCATTTGTCAATTTTTTTTTATCTTTCAAAGAAAAGCTCTTAGTTCCATGGATTTTTTTCTATTATTCCCTAGTCTCTATTTCATTTCCTTCTGCTCTGATCTTTAATATGTGTCTTCTTCTACTAACGTTGGCCTTTCCATTTTCTTCTTTTTCTAGTTCCTCTACTTGTAAGGTTAGATTGTTTATTTAAGAGTGTTCGGTCTGTATCTCTCTGAACTCCCCTCTTAAAAGATTTTGAGCTATTGTTTCTCCTTTCATTTATTTCCATGTATTTTTTATTTCCTCTTTAATTATTCACTGATCCATTCATTATTTAGCAGCATGTTGTCTAGCCTCCAAGTGTTTGTTTTCTTCAGATTTTTGTTCTTGTAATTGATTTCTAGTTTCATACAGTTGTGGTCCGAATTGATTCTTGATATAATTTCAGTCTTCCTAAATGTACTGAGACTTGTTGTGACCTAACATGTGATGTATCTTAGAAAACATTCTAGGTGCATTCAAGAAGCATGTGTGTTCTGCTGATTTGGAATGGAATGTTATATATATATCTGTTAACTTAATCTGGTCTTATGTGTCCAATTCAACACCACTGTTTCCTTACTAATTTTCTATCTGCTTGATCTATCCATTGATGTACTGAGATGTTAAGGTCTCCTACTATTATTATATTAATGCCACTTTCTCCCTTTAGGTCTGTTAGTATTTGATTTATATATTTAGGTGCTTCTGTATTGGGTACATAGATATTTACAATTGTTTTATCCTCTTGTTGGACCTTTCCCTGTATCATTACATAATGCCCTTCTTTGTCTCTTGCTACATTCTTCTTTTTGAAGTCCATTTAGTCTGATATTACTATTGCAACTCCTGCTTTTTTTTCACTTCAGTTTGTATGGAATATCTGTCTCTATACCTTCACTTTTAGTCCATATGTGTTTTCAGTTCTGAGGTGAGTCTCCTGTAGGCAGCAGAGATGGCTCTTTTTTCTTTATCTATTCAGTCACCCTATGTATTTTGGTTGGAACATTTAGTCCATTTACATTTAAAGTAACTATTGATAGGTATGCACTTACTGCCATTCTGTTAATTGTTTTCTAGTTGTTTTTGTAGTTCTCTGTTCCTTTATTTTCTTGCTCTCCTCCTCTGATTTGATGACTATTGTTATACTTGTTTTCCTTTGTTTTTGTGTATCTATTATAGGTTCTGATTTATAATTCCCATGAAGTTCATTACAGTAATATATATATGTATATGTTACGTTGTTGGTCATTTATGTTTGAACACAATTCTGAAAGCACTACTTTTCTGTTATTCTCCTCCACATTTTATGTATATGATATCATAATTTACATTTTTTATTTTGTGTATCCCTTGACTAAATTTTGTGAATAATTGATTTTACTACTTTTGAACTTCATTCTCCTTTGTGAATGATTGGACTGCTACATTTACTGTAGTGTTGTGTTCACTCATGAATTATTTTTTCCATTTACAGAAGTCCCTTTAACATATATTATATCACCAGTTTAGCGGTGATGATTCTTCTAACATTTGTTTATTTGTAAATTTTTATCTCTCCTTACATTCTGAATGATAACCTTGCTGGGTAGAGTATTCTGGATTGTAGAATTTTTTTCCCTTTCCATCATGGAATATTTCAGGCCACTCCCTTCTGGCATTTAAAGTTTCTGCTAAAAATTCTGCTGATAGCATTATGGGGTTTCCCTTTTAGGTAACTGTATGCTTTTCTATTACTGCTTTTAAGATTCTCTATTTATCTTTAATCTTTGCCATTTTTATTACTATACATCTTGGTGTAGACCTCCTTGGGTTCAGCTTTTTAGGGGTGTTCTGTGCTTTCAGGACCTGAATGTCTATTTCCGTCCCCCAGTTGTGGAAGTTTTCAGCTATTATTTCTTCAAATAGGTTTTCTGCACCTTTCTGTCTCTCTTCTCCTGCTGGTACTCCTATTATTGAATGTTGTATGAACTTGTCAGAGAGATCTCTTAGCATATTTTCTATCTTTTATTTATTTTTATTAAGGTATTATTGATATACACTCTTATGAAGGTGTCACATGAAAAACAATGTGGTGGCTACATTCATCCATATTATCAAGTGCCCCACCATACCCCATTGCAGTCACTGCCCATCAGTGTAGTAAACTGGCACAGGCTCACTATTTGCCTTATTTGTGCTACACTGTCTTCCCCATGATCCTCCCACACCATGTGTGCCAATCATAATACCCCTCAATCCCCGTCTCCCTCCTTCCCCACCTGCCCTCCCCCACCCTTCCCCTTTGGTAACTGCTAGTCCCTTCTTGGACTCTGAGTCTGCTGCTGTTTTGTTCCTTCAGTTTTGCTTTGTTGTTATACTCCACAAATGAGGGAAATCATTTGGTACTTGTACTTGTCTTTCTCTGCCTGGCTTATTTCACTGAGCATAATATCCTTCAGCTCCATCCATGTTGTTGCAAATGGTAGGATTTGTTTCTTTCTTTTGGCTGAATAGTACTCCATTGTGTATATGTTCCACCTCTTCTTTATCCATTCATCTACTGATGGACACTTAGGTTGCTTCATATCTTGGCTGTTGTAAATAGTGCTGCAATAAACATAGGGGTGCATACGTCTTTTTGAATCTGAGACTTTGCTTTCTTTGGGTAAATTCCTAGGAGTGGAATTCCCAGGTCAAATGGTATTTCTATTTTTAGTTTTTTGAGGAACCTCCATATTGCTTTCCACAATGGTTGAACTGTATTACATTCCCACCAGTAGTGTAGGGGGGTTCCCCTTTCTCCATGTTCTCACAAGCATTTGTTGTTCTTAGGCTTTTTGATGCTGGCCATCCTAACTGGTGTGAGGTTATATCTCACTGAGATTTTTATTTGCATTTCCCTGATAATTAAGGATGTGGGGCATCATTGCATGTGCCTGTTGGCCATCTGAATTTATTCTTTGGAGAAGTGTCTGTTCATATCCTCCACCCATTTTTTAATCGGGTTATTTGTTTTTTCAATGTTGAGGCATGTGAGTTTTTTATATATTTTGGATGTTTATCCCTTGTCAGATATGTTGTTTACAAATATATTCTCCCATACTGTAGGATTCCTTTTTGTTCTGTTGATGGTGTCCTTTGCCATACATGAGCTTTTTAGTTTGATGTAGTCCCATGTATTCATTTTTGCTTTTGTTTCCCTTGCCCAAATTGATGCATTAAGGAAGAAATTGCTCATGCTTATATTTAGGAGATTTTGGCCTATGTTGTCTTCTAAGAACTTTATGGTTTCATGACTTACATTCAGGTATTTTTTACTTTTGTGTATGGGGTTAGAAAATAATCCAGTTTCATTCTCTTGCATGTAGCTGTCCAGTTTTGCCAACACCAGTTGTTGAAGAGGCTTTCATTATGCATAGTATGTCCATGGCTCCTTTCTCATATATTAATTGACCATATAACTTGGGTTTGTATCTGGGCTCTCTAGTCTTGTTCCATTGGTCTATGGTTCTGTTCTTGCACCACAACCAAATAATCTTGATTACTGTGGCTTTTTAGTAGAGCTTGAAGTCTGGGAGCATAATCCCCTCAGCTTTATTCCTTCTCAGGATTGCTTTGGCTATTCAGGGTGTCTTGTGGTTCCATACGAATTTTAGAACTATTTGCTCTAGTTTGTTGAAGAATGCTGTTGGTATTTTGATAGGCATTTTGTTGACTCTGTGGATTGCTTCAGGCAGTATGGTCATTTTGCCATTATTAATTCTTTCTATCCATGGGATAGGAAGCATGGAATGTGTTCCCATTTATTAGTATCTTCTTTAATTTCCCTCATGAGTGTCTTGTAGTTTTCAGAGTATAGGTCTTTCACTTCCTTCATTAGATTTATTCCTAGGTATTTTATTCTTTTTGTTCTCTTTCTACTAGTTCATCATTAGTATATAGGAATGCAACATATTTATCTGTATTAACTTTGTATCCTGCAACTTTGCTGAATTCAGATATTAGATCTAGTAGTTTTAGAATGGATTCTTTAGGGTTTTTACGTACAAAAGCATGTCATCTGCAAACAGTGATACTTTAACTTCTTCTTTACCAATCTGGATGCCTTTTATTTCTTTGTGTTTTCTGATTGCTATGGTGAGGACCTCCAGGACTATGTTGAATAAAAGTGGAGAGAGTGGGCAAAATTGTCTTGTTCCAACTCTTAAAGAAAAGGCTTTCAGCTTCTCACTGTTACGTATGATGTTGGTTGTGGGAATAAATACCACTTGACCATGATGGATGATCTTTTTGATGTATTTTGAATTTGGTTTGCTAATATTTTATTGAGTATTTTTGCATCTATGTTCATCAGGGATATTGGCCTGTAATTTTCCTTTATTCTGAGGTCTTTGCCTGGTTTTGGTATTAGAGTGATGCTGGCCTCATAGAATTAGTTTGGAAGTATTCCCTCCTCTTATACTTTTTGGAAAACTTTAATGTAGATGGTTATTAGGTTTTCACTAAATGTTTGATGAAATTCAGTGGTGAAGCCATCTGGTTCAGGGATTAGTTAGTAGGTTGTTTTTTTATTACAGTTCAATTTCGTTGCTGGTAATTGGTCTGTTCAGATTTTCTGTTTCTTTCTGGGTCAGCTTTGGAAGGTTTTATTTTTCTAAACAGTTGTTCATTTCTTCTAGGTTATGCAGTTTGTTAGCATATAATTTTTCATAGTATTCTCTCATAATTCCTTGTATTTCTGTGACGTCCATAGTGATTTTTGCTTTCTCATTTCTGATTCTGTTTGTGTGTAGACTCCCTTTTTTTCTTGATAAGTCTGGGTAGGCGGTTATCTATTTTGTTTATTTTCTCGAAGAACCAGCTCCTGCTTTCATTGATCCTTTCTATTGTTTTATTCTTCTTGATTTTTTTTAATTCTGCTCTAATCTTTGTTATGTCCCTCCTTCTACTGACTTTGGGCCTCATTTGTCCTTCTTTTCCTAGTTTCATTAATTGTGAGTTTAGACACTTCATATGGGATTGTTCTTTCCTGAAGTAGGCCTGTATTGCAATATACTTCTCTCTTAGCAAGGCCTTCAATGTGTCCCACAGAATTTGTGGTGTTGAACTATTCTTGTCATTTGTCTCCATATATTTCTTGATCTCTGTTTTAATTTGGTCATTGATCCATTGGTTATTTAGGACCATTTTATTAAGTGTCCATGTGTTTGTGGGATTTTTCATTTTGTTGTGTAATTTATTTCTAGTTTCGTACCTTTTTGGTATGACAAGCTGGTTGGTACAATTTCAATCTTTTTTAATTTACCAAGGCTATTTTTGTGGCCTAATATGTGATCTATTCTTGAAAATGTTCCATGTGCACCTGAGAAGAATGTGTATCCTGCTGCTTTTGGGTATAGAGTTCTGTCGATGTCTGTTAGGTCCATCTGTTCTAATGTGTTGTTCAATGCCTCTGTCTCCTTACTTATTTTTTGTCTGGTTAATCTGTCCTTCAGAGTGAGTGGGGTGTTGAAGTCTCCTAGAATGAAAGCATCGCATTGTATTTCCCCTTTTAATTTTGTTAGTATTTGTTTCACATACGTAGGTGCTCTTGTTTTGGGTGCTTAGAGATTTATAATGGTTATATCCTCTTGTTGGGCTGACCCCTTTATCATTATGTAATGTCCTTCTTTGTCTTGTGACTTTCTTTGTTTTGAAGTCTATTTTGTTTGATACAATTACTGCAGCTCCTGCTCTTTTCTCCCTATTAGTTGCATGAAATAACTTTTTCCATCCCTTCTCTTTTAGTCTGTATATGTCTGTGGGTTTGAAGTGAGTCTCTTGTAAGCAGCATATAGACGGGTCTTGTTTTTTTATCCATTCAGTGATTCTGTGTCTTTTGATTGGTACATTCAGACCATTTACATTTAGTGTGAATATAGGTATGTACTTATTGCCATTGAAGGCTTTAGATTTGTGGTTACCAAAAGTTCAAGATTAAGTTCCTTACTATCTAAGAGTCTAATTTAATTCACTTAATGTGCTATTACAAACACAGTCTCAGGGTTTTTTTTTCTCACCCTTTTTCTTCCTCCTCCATTCTTTATATGTTAGGTATCATATTCTTACTCTTTGTCTATCCCTTGAATGACTTTGGGGGTAGTGTATTTAATTTTGCTTTTGCTTAGTAATTAATTGTTCTGCTTTCTTTATGGTGGTTTTATTACCTCTGGTGACAGCTATTTGACCTAAGGAACACTTCCATGGATAGCAGTCCCTACAACATACACTGTTGACATGGTTTGTGGAAGGTAAATTCTCTCAGGTTTTGCTTATCTGGAAATTTTTTAATCCTTCCTTCTAATTTAAATGATAATCTTTCTGTTTCACGTTTCCTTGGTTTGAGGCCCTTCTGCTTTATTGCATTAAATATATCATACCATTCCTTCTGGCCTGTAAGGATTCTGCGGAGAAGTCTGATGATATCCTGATGGGTTTTCCTTTGTGTGTGATCTTTTTTCTCTCTCTGGCTGCTTTTAATAGTCTGTCTTTACCCTTGATATATGCCATTTTAATTATTATATGTCTTTGTGTTGTCTTCCTTGGGTCCCTTGTTTTGGGAGATCTGTGCACCTCAATGGCCTGAGAGACTGTCTCCTTCCCCAGATTGGGAACTTTTCAGCAATTACCTCCTCAAAGACACTTTCTATCTCTTTTTCTCTCTCTTCTTCTTCTGGAACCCCTATAATACAAATTTTGTTCCGTTTGGACTGGTCACACAGTTCTTTCAATATTCTTTCATACCTAGAGATCCTTTATTCTCTCTGGGCCTCAGCTTCTTCGCATTCCCATTCTCTGATTTCTATTCCATTAACAGTCTTCTTCCGCATATCTAATCTGTTTTTAAATTCCTCCATTGTATTCTGAAATGATTGGATCCCCATCCTGAATTCTTTCCTGAGTTCTTGAATATTTTTCTGTACTTCCATGAGCATGTTTATGATTTTTATTTTGAATGCTCATTCAGGAAGATTGATGATATCAGTTTCACACGACCCTTTTTCTGATGTTTTGGGATTTTGGTTTGAACCAGGTTTCTTTGATGTTTCATATTTGTATGTGACGCCCTCTAGTGCCCAGAAGCTATAATCTCTGGAGCTGCTCAGCCCCTGGAATGATGTCGGGGGTCGCAGGGGAGCGATGCTGGTGCCTGGTGGGCAGAAAGAGCTTTTTCCTGCTTCTCTGCTTCTATGCCTGTCTCCACTGCCTGAACCAGTTGGCTGAACACACAGGTGTAAGCCTCTATGCTTTGCATTTGTAGCTGCTGTAGGTGGGGTTTCCCTCTGGCTGGCCTGATGCCAGGTCAGGGGCTTCCGGTTTGTGATCTTGGTGTGGGCCCACTGGAAGGTGCAGCAGGCTATCAATGTGGGGACCTTGGAGCTGTTTAGCCAGCCCTGGGGATGGAGCACCTGAAGCTCCTGAAAGTTCCCAACCTGCTGGGCAGTGTGAACACAGAAAATTTTGTCTACCTGTCTTTTCTCCTGAGCAGTAAGCTTTGGCAATCCATGCCTCTTTAGCAGCCCTCTGACTATTAGGACATCTCTCAGACTTCCTGTCTGTCTTTTATCTCAGAGCAACCAGATATTGATATCTGTTTTCCTCAAGTGACTGGAATCTCAGTCTCTCCAGGTATTCTGCCTGTCTTAGCTTTCCAACCCCCCTAATCACCAGAGCACCATGCCATGTAGGTTCATGCTCCCAGAGAAGATCTCCTGGGCTGGGTGTTCAGCAGTCCCAGGTCTTCACTCCCTCACTGCTCCATTTCTCTTCCTTTCGCTGGTGACCTGGGATGTGGGAAGGGCTTGGGTCCTGCTGAACCACGGCTTTGGTACCTTACCCTGTTCCGTGAGGTCTGTTCTTTCCTTTAGTTGTATGCAGTCTGGTGTAGACTTCTTTCCTGTTGCTCTTTCATGATTAGTTGTATTACTTTTTTATTATATGTGGCTTTGGGAGGAGACCTCTGTCTCACCTCTCACACCACCCTCTTTAATCCCCACCATATTTTCATTTTTAAAAATCTTTTTTTCTTTCTGTTGTTCAGCTTTGTTACTTTGCACTACACTGTATTCCGGATCACTGATCCATTCTTCACAATCCTCTAATGTGCTATTCATTCCCTTTATTGTATTTTTCATTTCAATTATTTTATTCTCAAGCTCTGGCTTGTTCCTTTTTTATTTTCTATCTCCTTGTTGATGTTATTCTTGAGTTTTCTGTTTTTCTCTCAACTCCACTGAGCAACTTTAGGACGGTTACTATTCATGATTTATCCTGTAGATTGCTTAAAGTCATTTCATTTAGCAAATTTTCTGGTATTTTTTCTTATTCTTTTGTTTGGAACATACTCCTCTGCCTCCCCTTTTTGTCTGACTCTCTGTTTCTATGTATTACATAGATCATCTGTGTCTCATGATCCTATAAGCAGTGGCCTTACATAGTAGGCATCCTGTGATCCCCAGACGTGCAAAAGACCCTTTTCACTAGAACCAGGCATTCAGGGATGTTCCCTGTGTTGACTGTGTGCACCTTCTTGTTGTGGCTGAGCACAACTGCTATGAGTAGGCCAGTAGTCTAGTCTAGCCCTTTTCCTAGCTGCCGAAATCAAATATTGCTGCTACTTTGCCCTAGCTTATGAGACTAACTGATGCAACTTAAAGACTTGGCAACTCCTTTGCCACTGTGCTTTGGGCAGGCACTCCCTCAGCCTTGATGCCAACAGTGGTCCTTGCATCTACCATGGGGCTGTGCATGTTTGTAAGGTAAGTTTGTAGAAGAATTCTGGGGCAGAGAAAGTGGGATGGATAAATAAGTGTCGGTTCAGCTAGGTTTGCTATCAAAGTGGCATGTGTCAGCCTTTTCTCTCATGGAAAGAGCTTCCTCAAACCCCTTCCCCTCTGTCACATATCCCAAAGTTAATAAATCTCCTTTCAACTGCCACTTCTGTGTTGGTTCTCAGACCAGTCAACCCAGCATGCTTGTCCCCCATGAGTGGGATCTTGGCTTCCTATACCCCTTCAGTTCTCCCTGACATTTAGCTGCATTGATTTTCAAAGCCCAATGTTATGGGGGTTCATCTTCTCAGAGAGGATACCCAAGGCCACATTTGTTCATTTTTGGTGGTTATGTCTTCCCCCCATCAATTCCTCACTCCCTGCTGTTGATGGGTTGGGATGGCAAAAGGATTCTGGATTCTGAACCATTTTGAATTCTGATTGAGTGTGTCTTTCCTCCTTTACCCTTATCATTGTGGTCTTCTCATTTTTGTTAGGGTTAGATGGTCTGTTCTGCCAGTCTTTCAACATCTTCCCAGAATCTGACCTATAATTTCTTTCTTCTGTGGAAACAATTTTTAAGATATACTCTATTGACAACTTTCAAGTATATAATAGAATTGTTAATCATAGTCACCTGATCATCAGGTTCCAGGAATAGATTTATCTTATAGATTAAAGTTTATACTATGTCAGCAGAATCTCCCCGCTTCCCCACCCCCCAGTCACTGGAAGCCACTATTCTAGTCTCTATTTTTACAAGTTTTCCCTTTTAAGACTCCACATATAATTAACAGCATACAATATGTGTATCTGTATCTGACTTATTTCACTAGCATAATACATGCAAGTCCATTCATTCATCATAAAAAGCAGGGTTTCCATTTTATGGCTGAATAATATTCAACATATATTAATTCATATGTTCAATATTCATAAAAAGTTTTCTTTATCCACTCACCCATCAATGAACACATATCTTGGCTGTTGTGAATAATACTGCAATGAATATGAAGGCACAGATATCTCTTCGAAAGAGTGGTTTCATTTTCCCCAGATATATACCCAGAAGAAAGATTGCTGAATCGTATGGTATTTCTATTTTTAATTTTTTGAGGAAACTTTATGCTGTTTTCCATGGTAGTTGTGGCAGTTACATTCCCACGAACATTGTACAAGGGTTCCCTTTTCTCCATAGCCTTGTCAACACTCGTTTTTTTGTCTTTTGGATAATAGCCATTCTAACAGGTATGAGGGATAACTTAGTGTGGTTTTGATTTTCATTTCCCTAATGATTAGTGATTAGTGATGTTAAACACCTCTTCAGGTCGCTGTTGACCATTGGATGTGTTGAAAAAAATGTCTTTTTAGGTTCTCTTCCTATTTTTAAATCAGATTATTGTCTTTATTACTATTAGATGTATGAATTCTTTATATATTTTTATATTAACCCCATATCAGATAGATGGTTTGCAGAAATTTTCTCTCAATCCATATATTGCTTTTTAATTTTATAATTGTTTCTTTTACTGTGCAGAAATTTTTAGTGTGAGGTATTCCCAACTTTTGATTTTTAATATCATACACCCCCAAAAATTATTTCCAAGTCCAATGTCATGGAGATCCTTCCTTTGTTTTATTGTAGTACTTTTACAATTTCAGTCATCACATTCAACTCTTAGATCCATTTTGAGTTAATTTTTGTGAGCTATGCAATATAGGGATCGAACTTCATTTTTTTCTGCATGTGGATATCCAATTTTCCCACCATCATTTATTGAAGAGACTAATCTATCTCTTTTGCCCCATTTTTGGACCCACTTGTGAATATTAATTGATTATATATGTGTAGGTTTATTTCTGGGCTTTCCATTCTGTTCCACTGGTGTATTGCTCTTTTTTCTGTTTTTATGCCAGCACTCTAGTGTTTTCTTACTAAGGTATCATTGACATATAATTTTATATTGGTTGCAATTACACAAAACAGTGGTTCAACAGTTACCCAGATTATTAAATCCTCACCACTTCTAGTGTGGTCACTATCCATCAGCATAGTATGATGTTACAGAATCATTAACTGTATTCTCCATGCTGAACTACTGTCCTTAAGACCAACCTATATTGTGATTGTGAATTATTGTGCCCCTTTATCCCCTTGCCCCTCCACCTCCACCAGCCCCAACCCCTCCCATTTAATAACCACTAGTCCATTCTTGATGTCTGAGTCTACTGCTATTTTGTTTCTTTTGTTTTTCTTTGTTTTTATAACTCCACAAGTAAGTAAGATCATTTGGTATTTGTCTTTCTCTGCCTGGCTCATTTGGCTGAGCATAATACCCTCTAGATCCATCCATGTTGTTGCAAATGGGAGGATTCGATTAATAGTATTCCATTGTGTATATGTACCACTGTTCTTTATCCATTCATCTATTGACAGACATATTGCTTCCATATCTTGGCCATTGCAAATAGTGCAGTGATAAACATATGTCTTTTTGAATCAGGGACTTTGTTTTCTTCAGGTAAATTCCTAGGAGTAGAATTACTGGGTCAAATGGTATCTATTTTTAGTTTTTGAGGACTCTCTATATTGATTACCACAACAGTTGCATCAATTTAAATTCCCACGAACAGTGTACAAGGGTTCCCATTTATCCACACTCTTGCTAGCATTCGTTATTTCCTGTCTTTTGGATAGTGGCCATCTTAATTGGTGTGAGGTGACATCTCATTGTGGTTTTAATTTGCATTTCCCTAATGATTAGCAATGTGAAGCATCTTTTCATGTGCCTGTAGCCATTTGTATTTCTTCTTTGGAGAAGTGTCTGTTCTGGTCTTCTGCCCATTTTTTAATTGGGTTATTTGTTTGTTGGGTGTTGATGCATATGAGTTCTTTATATATTTTGGTTGTTAACCCCTTATCATATGAGTCATTTATGAATATATTCTCCCATACTGTAGGGTGCCTTTTGTTCTACTGATGGTGTCCTTTACTGTACAGAAGATTTTTGAGGCTGATGTAGTCTCACTTGTTCATTTTTTATATGTTTCCCTTGCCCAAGGAGATGTGTCCAGGAAAAAGTTGCTCATGCTTATACTCAAGAGATTTTTTGCCTCTTTGCATCTAAGAATTTTATGGTTTCATCTCTTACATACAAGTCTTTCATCCATTACAAGTTTACTTTTCTGTATGGAGTTAAACAATAAACTAGCTTCATTCTCTTATATATAGTTGTCCAGTTTTCCCTACACCAATTGTTGAAGAGGCTGTCTTTTCCCCACTGTATATTCATGGCTCATTTATGGTATATTAATTGACCATATATGTGTGGACTTATGTCTGGGCTCTCTAATCTGTTCAGTTGATCTATGGGTCTGATCTTGGCCAGCACTCTACTTTTTTATTATTATAGCTTTGTAGTACAGTTTGAGATCAGGAATTGTTCAGCCTCCAGTTTTGTTCTTCTTTCTCAGGATTACTTTAGCTATGTGGGGTCTTTTGTGGTTACATATGAATTTTAGGATTTTTTTTACTTCTGTGAAAAAAATCTGCTTAAATTTTCACAGAGATTTCATAGAATCGATAGATGTCTTTGAATACTGTGAGCATTTTAACAATATTCATTATTCTGACTCATGAACATGAGATATCATTCTATTTCTTTGTGTGTTTCTCAGTTTCTTTCATCAGTATCATATAAGTTTGTATACAGCTATTTTACCTGCTTCGTTGAATTTATTCCTAAGTAGGTTATTATGTGTAATGGTATTGTAAATGAGAGTTTTTATGGAAGTATAGTTGATACACAGTATTTTATTGGTTTCAAGTATACAGCATAGTGATTTGACAGTTATCTACATTATTATATGTTCTTCCCAACTAGTGTAGTTACTATCTGTTAACACGAAAAGTTACAGAACTACTGACTATAATCTCCATGCTGTAATTTCATGCCTATTTCAAAATGTTTGTTAGTGCATATAATGCAACTAATTCCTGTATGTAAATTTTGTACCCTGCAACTTTACCGAATTCATTTATTAGCTGTAACCTTGTATTGGTGAATTCTTTGGGGTTTTCTATATATAAGAAAATTTTATCTTCAAATACAGACACTTCTATTTCTTTTCCTATTTGGTTCCATCTTATTTTATTTTTCTTACCTTACTGCTCTCTGTACAGGGCTTCCAGCTGTATAATGAATGGGAGTGGCTATAATGGGCACAGCTGTCTTGCTCCTGGTCTTATCAGAAAAGCTTTTAAACTTCCACTATTAAGTATGCTGTTAGCTGTGGGTTTGTCACATAAGGCATTCATTATATTAAAGTGTGTTACTTTTATATCCCATTTGTTAAAATTTCTTATGAAAGGATGTGGAATTCTGTCATATCCTTTTTCTGCATCTATTGAAGTTGTCTATCACATCTGTTGATTCATGTGTATTGAACTAGATTGCATTTCTGACAGCTAGCAGGGCTTATGCTTGTAGTCCCACAGGACTACTTTTATTTGCATACATTAAAAGCTGCCTCCTGAGAGCTGAGCCTCCAATCAGACTGAATCTAGCTGCTTACTGAGATCCACCTTTGTGGCAATAAGAGATCTTGGCAAAGTCTTAACAACCTCGAGCTATTAAAAATAAAAGATGCTGCTTGGATAATAAAAACATTTCAGAGACAACCAGGAGCTAGGGCAAGGTTGCACAGTAAGGTTCATTTCTTACACAAGGCCCACCTTTCGCAATTTGGAGAGGTAACTATTTTGCCTAATATATAGAAACAAACACAAAGATCCAGGCAAAATGAGAAAACAGAGGACTATATTCTAAATGAAAGGACAAGATTAAACTTCAAGGAAAAAAGCCTTGATAAAATGAAGATAAGTAATTTACCTGATAAAGAGTTCATTGCAAAGGTCATAAAGATTCTCACCAAACATGGGAGAAGAATGAACTCAGTGAGAACAACAACAAAGAGACATAAAATAAAAGAAAATGCCAAATGGTAGTAACAGAGCAGGAGAATACAATAACTAAACTGAAAAATACACTAAAGGGCTTCAACAGAAGACTGCTTAAAGCAGAAGAAAGGATCAGTAAATTCAAAGACAGGCCAGTTGAACTCACCAAATCAGAGAAGAAAAAATGAGAATGAAAGAGTGGGTATAGATAGAGGGACTTATGTGACAATATCATGTTACAATTATTCACATTATATGGATCCCAGAAGGAGATGAGAGAGAAAAAGGGACAGAAACACTTCTGAAGAAATAATGGCTGAAATTCCCATTAGTCTGGGGAACAAACCAGATATCCAGGTCCAGGAAGCTCAGATTTCCTAATAAGATGAACCCAAAGAGACCCACACCAAGACACATTAGTTATAATGTCAAAAGTTAAAGAGAAAGAAAAAATTTAAAAGCAGAAAGAGAAAAGACAACTCATATGTCAAAGAGAAACCCAAAAAACTATAAGCAGATTTTTCATCAGAAATTTTGCAAGCCAGAAGGTAGTAAACAATATTCAAATGGCTGGCAAGAAAAAAAATCTTCCAGTCAAGAATACTGTACATGGCAAAGTTAACATTCAGAATTGAAGGAGAGATAAAGATTTTCCAGACAAGCAAAACTTAAAGGAGTTCATCACCATTAAACTGGCCTTATAAGAAATGTTATAGGGGCTTCTTTAAGCTGAAAAGAAAGAGTGCTAATTAGCAATAAAAAATATGAAAGCATAAATCTCACTGGTAAAATTAATTATATAGTAAAAGTAGTGGATTGATCACTTATAAATCTAGTATTATGGTTAGAAGAAAGAACAAGTAAAAATAACTATAACTGCAATAATTAGTTAAGGGATAACCAAGATTAAAATATGTAAAATGTGTAATCAAAGCATACAACATGGCGGGGAAAAGTGAAAATGTGTTCAAACTTAAGTCAGTATCAACTTAAAATAGATTTATAAATATAGATATTTTAGTGAAGGTCCAATGGTAACCAGCAAAAACCTATGGTAGACACACAAAAGATAAAGAGAAAGGGACATAAACATACCACTAAAGAAAGTCATCAAACCACAAATGAAGAAAGCAAGCGAGGAAAGGAAAAGAGACACTACAAAACTGTCAAAAAACAATTGACAAAATGGCAATGAGCACACACTAATCAATAAGTACTTAAAATTTATGTGGAATAAATATTCCAATCAAAAGATATAGACTGGCGGAATGGATAAAAAAACAATATTAATCAAAATGCTTCCTATAAGAGGCTCACTTCAGATGTGAGCAGACACAAGACTGAAATGAAAGGATGGGAAAAGTTCCATGCAAATGAAAACCAAAAGAAAGCTGGAGTAGGTATAATTATACCAGACAAAATAGACTTTAAAACAAAGACTGTAATGAGAGACAAAATAATGGAATTACATGATGATCTAAAAATAGGATTTAACATTTGTAAATATTTATGCATCCACCACAGGAGCACCCAGGTATATAAAGCAAATACTAAAAGACCTAAAAGAAGAAATAGACAGAAATACAATAATAGTAGGGTACTTTAATACCCAAGTTACATTAATGAGAGATCAGATGGAAAATCAATAGGAGACACTGGCCTTAAGTGACATTTTAGACTAGAAGGACTTAGCAGATATGTAGAGAACATTCTATACAAGTGCAACATAATACATAGATCGTATGTTAGGCCACAAAATAACTCAATAAATTTGAAAAAGATGAAATTATAAGTTGTTTTTCCATCCAGAATGGTATGAAAGTAGAAATCAATTACAAGAAGAAAACATGAAAATGCAAAATATATGGAGATTAAACATGCTACTGAACAACCAATGATCAACAAGGAAATCAAAAGGAAAACTAAAAAATATTTTGAGATAAATTCAAAGGGAAACAAAACCTAGAAAATTATGGCATACAACAAAACAATTCTAAAAGGGAAATTAATAGTGTCAAATGCCTACCTGGAGAAACAAGAAAACTCTCAAATAAACAACCTAAGTTTCCACCTCAATGAAGTAGATAAAAAAGAATAAATGAAGCCCAGAGGCAGAAGGAATGAAATAACAAAGTTCAGAGCAGATATACATGAGAATAAAAAGAAAATAGAAAAGACAAATGAAACTAAGAGCTTATTCTTGAAAAAAAAATCCCCAAATATAGAAACTTAACTAGACTCACCAAGAGAAAAATAGAGGACTTGACTAAATAAATCCAGAAGATAAAGAGCATACACTACAGCTGATACCTCATAAATACAAGGTATCATCAATTAACAGACATTTTTCCAAGGAAGACATACAGATGACCAACAGACACATGAAAAGATGTTCAACATCACTAATCATTAGGGAAATGCAAATAAAAACCACAATAAGGTATCACCTCACACTTGTTAGAATGGCTATCATCAAATAGACAAGAAAACAAGTGTTGGTGAGGATATGGAGGAAGGGAAACCCATGCGCACTATGGATGGGGATGTAAATCGGTGCAGCCGGAATGGAAAACAGTATGGTAGTTCCTCAAAAAATTAAAAATAAAACTACCACATGATCCAGCAATTCCACGTCTGGGTATTTATCCAAAGAAAATGAAAACCTTAAATATATATATAACATTATTTACAATAGTCAAGATATGGAAAAAACCTAAGTGTCCTTCAATGGATGAATGGATAAAGAAAATGTGATTATCTATCTATGTATCTCTATCTGTGTATCTATCTATCTACCTATCTATCTATCTATCTATATCTATCTACCTTTCTATCTATCTATCTATGCACACACGCAAACACACACATGGACTACTACTCAGTCATAAAAAATGAAACCTTGCCATTTGTGACAACATGAATGGAACTAGATGGGCATTACCCTGAGTGAAATAAGTAAGGCAGAAAAAGACAAATACCATATGATTTTACTTTTATGTGGAATAAAAAACAGCTCATGGATACTGAGGGCAGGTTGATGGTTTCTGGAGCTAGGGATTTGGGAGTGGAAGAAACTGGTGAAAGGGGTCAAAAGTTAGAAACTTCCATTTATAAAATTAAGTCATGGGGATGTAATGTACAGCATAGTGACAACACTTAATAATACTCTATTACATATTTGAAATTGGTATGAGAGTAAATCTTAAAAGTCCTTATCACAAGAAAACACTTTGGTAACTTTATGTTGATGAATGTTAATTGTGACCATTTTGCAATATATACAGATACCTGTTCATTATGTTGTACACAATAAGCAAATATAACTAACTAATACAATGTCAATATAATTCAATAAAAAAGAAAAATATTCATATTATGAGCTTCTGAATGGGAAGTCACAAAGCCACCTACAAGGGATGGGCAGTTGGCACCCCCAGTGTCTGAACTCCCACTTTGGGGATGTGAAAACCCTAGGGCAGTTTTGATTAAAGGTTCAGTTTTAATGCACTCACACAATGGAAGTAAAGTCACAAGGATTATTATTTACCAGTGTCAAAATGGTGGTTCAATGAACAAGGGGATGGACAGTGCTCTGTCCAAGGTTATGAGGGGGCAGAAGAAAGAGAGCAAGCAGAGTAGCAAGCACCCATGGCTTATAAGGCAGTTGAGTTGGTGGTCACTAATTTTTGCAGACGTAACTCTGAGTGGTCATTTTAAAAGGTGCCCCAATAAAGCAAGGCAGGAATTTGTGGAGGGAATCCAAAGCTCAGATCCTCATCAAAACGTCCAGACTTCAGGTGTGAGCAGGGTTGTCATAATGTAAATATCTAGGAAGCATCTCAAAATGGCTGTTTTCTCATCACAGCTACTCTGACTAAATATCTCAATGGAGGAGATGAAAAATCACACAGCACAAGACACAAGGGCCATACCATTCTGTCAAATTTTGTGACTATATTTGGAACTCAGACAGGTGAACTATCCCAAATCTGTTAGAATACAAACTCCCAGCACTCAAACCTCCCACACTGGTAAAGAAGCACCAACATTTGATAGTAATTATATTTTAGCATCAAAAAATTCCTCACCTACAATATTTGCTGATGACTATATTACACATATACATATATATATGTATAATATAGCCACTATTAAGGTGACTATAAAGAGAACCATACTATATATATTATATAGTCATTATTAAGGTGACTATAAGGAAACCCATAAATCCACATTTCAGTGGGGAGCTGAGCAACAATAAGCACTAGATAAAATAAAGGAGGCTATTACTTTGTCACTCCCACTAGTTCATTCAAGGACAGAAGAATTAGATGTTTCTGCCGAAGATTGGAAAAGAGGGTAGAATAGGAAGGCAAGGCAAAAACTTCCCCTCATGTACACACCAAGGAAGCAACTACAGCAAATGCAACTAATCCTGAAAATGTCCTGAATACTGCACAACAGACCAACTACCCTGGTGAAGAACTCAAGACCACATTGAGAAGGGTAAAGTGGCAGAGTCTTGATCCATCAGGACCCAAGCCCTTCTCCCATCCCATACCACAAACAGGAGGGAGTGAAATGGAATGCAAAGGGGATAAGCTCTCAGAAACTGTGCACACATGCCCCTAGAGATCAGCTCTGGGAACATGAGCCCACATTTAATTGGCCTTTGCTGATTATTGGGACCAGAAACCAAGGAGAGTTGGAGCACTCTGGGAGGCTGAAACTCCTGTTGCTTATGGAATACAGGCATGCTCCATCAGTCACACTGGGACACAACAGAGAGGCACCAGATGGAAAGATTTACCAGCAGCAGGAAATATGCAAGAGGAGCAGGAGATGGAGGGAGCTCTGTCTGGAGGTGGAAGACAATTCCTCAGCTCTCCCTCAGCCAAAATAGTGAGGCAGCTTGGAATATGGCTCCAAATGCTCCATCTCACCCCTCCAGCAGCTCAGCCCCATGGCAGTACTTACTTGCACATCCACCGCACCTGGCCCACACTTCATAGCAGCAGTCTGACTTAGCTACGTGGAAGGTGGAGGGAGGATGCTTTCCTGCCTTTCCTAGCCCTCCTTCAACTACACTGGTGGGGCACTTGAGGGAACCAGCTGTAAATTTCCCATCTCCCTTCCTGATGGCTTAACCCAACTGCACCACTTCCCTGCACACCCATCCTGCCTAGCCCAGCAGTGGATTCCAATGCTGACCAGCAGGAAGAGGGCAGCCCCAACCAAAATGAATCCAAGCAGAAACAACTCGTGGCACACAAAAAGGCACAAAGAGGCAAGCTGTCAGCCTCTGTGGACAGAGATCAGCCACTACCAGCAGACAGGAAGAAAGGTGACTCCACCAACAGCCCACCAACAGCAAATGTGGCTTCACCACAAAAGAGAACCAACCATTTACTGGTGAACAAAGAGTCTTGAACTTCTGGGCACCACAGGAAAATTTCTTCATAAAGCCATTGCATTGTAGCCCAAGAGGCATAGCTGCTCTAATACAAAGGAAGAACAGAAACCAAGACAAGATGAGGAGGCAGATGAATACATTCCAAACAAACAAACAAAAACAGGATAAGACACCAGAAAAGGGGGTAGATGAAATGGAGATTACCAATCTTCTTGATAAATATTTAAAAGTAACTGTCATAAAGATGCTCCCTGACCTGGGGAAAAGAATTGTTGATATCAGTGCGAATTTCAAAAAGAGACAGAAAATTTGAAAAAGAGCCACTCAGAGCTGAAGAATATAATAGCAGAAATGAAAAATATGATGGAGGGAATGATGTGTAGACTGCTGGAAATTTAAGGACAAATCAGTGAGATGGAAGACAGAGTAAAGAAAAGTGACCAAGATGAGGAATTAGAAAAAATAATCCTTAAAAGTGAGAAGATTCTAAGAGACTTGTGTGACAACTCCAAATGAAAAAAATATTTGCATAAGAGGGTCCCAGAAGGAGAAGAGACAAAGGAGAAGAAAGTTGCTTTGAATAAATAATAGCTGAAAATTCCCCCAATCTGGGGAAGGAAGTAGACACCCAGATCCTGGAAGTTCAGAAAGCACCTAAGAAAAGGAACACCAGGAAGACAACACAAAGATATATAGTAATTAAAATGACAAAGATTAAAGACAGAATCTTAAAAGCTGCAGGAGACAGGCAGACAGTTACCTATAAGGGAAACTCCATAAAGTCATCAACAGTTTTCTCAGGAGCAACTTTAAAATCCAGAAGGGAGTGGCATGAAATATTTAATGTACTGAAAGGGAAGAATCTACAACCAAGAATCTCTACCCAGCAAGGTTATCATTCAGAATTGAAGGAGAAATTAAGTTTCCCAGACAAACATATGTTAAAAGAATTCATCAGCACTAAGCCAGCTTTACAAAATATGTTATTAGGACTTCTGTAGATAGAAATGCTCTTAAGCCTAAATACCTTTCATCAGTGAAAATAACCTACAGTAAGTATTGTAGACCAATTACTTACTAAGAAAGTATGAAGATAAAAAATTAAAAGGTAGTAAAATGTACTATAGACCAAATCAGTCAAGGGATACACAAAAGATGTATATTATAACATCTTACAAATAAAGTGCAGAGGAGGAAGAAGAATAAAAGTAGTACTTTTAGATTGTGTTCAAAATAGATCAACCATGAACTTAATATAGACTGTTATCTATTTTGGAAAGTACTCTATGAACCTTTTTGTAAACACAAATCTAAAGCCTATAATAGATACACAAAAATTAAAAAAAAAGAAATCCAACCATAACACATAAAAAAAACATGAAATAACATGAGAAGAGTATAAGAGAATGTGTAACAGGAAGGAACTATAAAAACAACCATAAAACAATATAATGGGAATACGTACAAACCTATCAGTAATTACCTTAAATATTAATAGACTAAATGCACTAATCAAAAGACATTGGGTGCCAGAATGGATAAAGAAATAAGACCTATCTCTATGCTGCCTACAGGAGACCAACTTAAGACTTAAAGACATACATAGACTGAAAGTGAAGGGGTAGAAAAAGATA
The DNA here is from genome assembly GCA_032199065.1 of Smutsia gigantea. Taxonomy (NCBI): domain Eukaryota; kingdom Metazoa; phylum Chordata; class Mammalia; order Pholidota; family Manidae; genus Smutsia; species Smutsia gigantea. Next base: position 9,181 of record JAVSCE010018719.1, on the reverse strand, counting down.
CCTCATGCAAATAAAAGGGAGAAGGAAGCAGGAGTAGCAAGGGACAAAGAAGGACATTACATAATGATAAAGGTATCAATCCAACAAGAGGATATGTCTAATGTAAATATGCACCCAATATAAGAACACCTAAAAATATAAGGCAAATATTAACAAACCTAAAGGGAGAAATAGACAGCAACACAATTATATTAAGAAATTCAACACTCCACTTACATTAATAGATAGATCAAGACATTAAATTAAAAAGGGAACAGTGGCATTGAACAACACGTTAGACCAGATGGACTTAACAGACATATACAGAATGTTGCATCCAAAAGCATTAGGGTACAAATTTATCTCAAGTGCACATGGAACATTCTCTAGAATAGACCACATATTAGGATAGAAAAAGGCACCCAATAAATTAAAAAAGACTGAAATTGTATCAACATCTTTTCAAACCACAATGCGATGAAATTAGATATTATATGAAGAAAAAAACACAAACAAATGAAGGCTAAACAACTTGCTTCTTAAAAGTCAGTGGTCAATGAACAAATCAAAGACATCAAACAATACATGGAAAAAATGAAAACAAAAACACAATGATTCAAAATTTGTGGGATGCAGGAAAATTGGTTCAAAGAGGGAAGTTCATAGCAATAAAGGCTTACATTCAGAAACAAGAATAATTTCAAATAAGAAATCGAAACTTACAAATAATGGAACTGGAAAAAGAAGAAAAACAAAATCCGAAGTCAGTAGAAGGGGGAACATAATAAAGATCAGTGCAGAAATAAATAAAAAAGAGTAAGAAATAGGTAAAACAAATATTAATGAAACCAAGAGCTGGTTCTCTAGGATCAATAGACAACCCCCTAGCTAGAGTTATCAGAAAGAAAGGGAGAGAACACAAATCATATAATCAGAAACAAAAAAGAATTTACAACCAACACCACAGAAATTCAAATGCTCATAATAGAATTCTTTGAAAAATCATATGCCAATAAAATGGACCTAGAAGAAATGGACAAAATCCTAGCAACATACAATTTTCTAAGACTGACCCAGGAGGAAATAGAAAATCTTAACAGACTGATTACTAATAACAAAACTGAATGGGTAATCAAAACACAGATGTCCAGAACCAGATGGTTTCACACATGAATTCTACCAAACATTTAAGGAAGAGGTAATACCTATCCTTAAATTATTCCATAAAAATAGAAGAGGACGGAATAGTTCCAAGCTCATTCTGAAGTCAGTATTTCTCTAATACCAAAACCAAAGGCAATACAAAAAATGAAAATGTCACACCACTATCCCTGATTAACACTGATACAAAAATCATCAACAAAATATTAGTAAACTGATTTCAAAAATATATCAAAAGAATCATTCATCACAACCAAGTGTGACTTATTCTGGGGATGCAAGGATGGTACATTATTCACAAATCAGTTATTGTGATATACCACATTAAAAAGAGGAAGGATAAAAAAATCATCATCTCAATAGATGTTGAAAAAACACTTGAAAAAATTCAGCATTCATTCATGATAAAAAAATCTCAGCAAAATTGGATTATGGAGGATACATACCTCAACATAATAAAGGCCATATACAATAAACCAACAGCAGCTAGCATCATACTCAAAGATGAAAAAAAATGAAAGCTATTTCTCTAACATCAGGAACAAGACAAGATGCCCACTATCACCACTTATTCAGCATGGGACCAGAAGCCATAGTCACATCCATCAGATAAGTAAAAGGAATAAAAGTTATTCAAATTGGAAAGGAAGAAGGAAAATGGTCACTATTTGGAGATGACATAATACTATATATAGAAAACCCTAAAGACTCAACTGAAAAACTTAAAACTAAGAAATGAATTCATAATAGATTTGTAGGATATAAAATCACTGTACAGAAATCAATTGCAATTTTATAAACAAATAATGAACTAGCATAAAAAGAAGTCAGGAAAAGAATGCCATTTATAATTGCATCACAATATGCAATAGGACTAAACCTAACCAAAGACGTGAATGACCAGTACTCTGAAAACTCTAAGACACTGATGAAATATTTTGAAGAATACCCAGATAAATGGAAGTAATCTTCTGCTCAGGGATAGGTAGAATTAATATCATCAAATTGGCCACCTTGCCCAAAGAAATTTACAGATTCAATGCAGTTCCCATCAAAATACCAAAGGAATTTTTCAGCAAAAAACTGCAAATAATTCTAAAGTTTATTTGAACCACAAATGTCCCCAAATAGCCAAAGCAATCCTGAGAAAGAAGAACAAAACTGGAAGTATCATGCTTCCCAATATTGATCTATACTGCAAAGCTACAGTGATTAAAACTGTATGGTACCAGCACAAGAATAGATACCTGGATCAATGGAACAAAATAGAGAGCCCAGATATAAACTCACACCTATATGATCAATTAATAGGTGACAAAAGAGGCAATAATATACAATGGGGAAAAGGCAGTGTCTTCAATAAATGGTGTTGGGAAAACTGTACATCTACATGCAAGATAATGAAACTGGATCACTTATCTCATACAAAGAAGTAAGCTGAAAATAGATTAAAGCCTTAAATGTAAGACATGAAAACTCTTAGAAGAAAACTTAGGCAAGAACCTCTTGAGCATCAGCATGAGTAATTTCTTTCTGGATATGTTTTCTCAGGCAAGGAAAACAAAAGTAAAAATAAACAAGTGGGGTTATATCAAACTGACAACATTTGTGTACAGGGAAGGAAACCATCAACAAAACAAAAGGCAGCCTACTGTATTGGAGAATACATTTGCAAATGTTATAATCAATAACTGGCTAATATCCAAACTATGTTAACAAGTCATACAACTCAACACCAAAAAATAACAATCCAATTAAAAAATGGGCAGAGGACCTGAATAGACATATTTTTTCCAAAGAAGACATACAGATGGCCAACAAACACATGAAAACATACTCCACACCACTCATCATTAGGGAAATGCAAATCAAAACCACAGTGAAAACCTCAAAATGGCTACTATTCACAAGCTATAACAAGTGTTGGCAGGGAAGTATAGAAAAGGGAACCCTGCTACACTGTTGGTAGAAATGTAAACTTATCTAACCACTGTGGAAAACAATGTGGATGTTCCTCAAAAATACTAAAAATAGACATAACATACATCCCAGCAATTCCACTTGTGGGAATGTATGCAAAGAAAACAAAATCACTAATTCAAAAAGAATGTATGTACACCTATGTTTATTGAAGCATTATTTGCAATAGCCAAGATATGGAAGTAACCCAAGTGCCCATAGAGAGATGAATAGGTGAAGAAGATGTAGTACATATTACTTAAACTATGAAAAATGAAATATTGCCATTTGTGGAAATGTGGGTGCACCTAGAGGGTATTATGCTAAATGTAGTAAGTCAGATAAAGAAAGACAAATGCCATACGATTTCAGTTATATGTAGGATATAAAATATAAACAAATAAGACATAGACCCATAAATACTGACAACAGACTATTGGCTACCCAGGGGAGTGGGGTGTAGGAATGGGTGAAATTTGTCAGGAGGATAAAGAGGTATACATTTTAAATTATAAAATAAAAGAGTCATAGGAATATAAGTACATCACAGAATAGAATATACCCAATAATACTGTAATAACTTGGTATGATAACAAGTGTAACTAAATTTCTATGGTGAATATTTGGTATTGTTAAGCAATTATTGAATCACTTTGCTGTATATCTGAAACCAATGTAACATTGTGTCAACTATATTAAAACAAAAAAATAAAAAAGAAACCATAATAGCTAAAAATATTTTGAAAAAGTAGGTGGGAGGAATCACTCTACACCATTTCAAGACTTATTATATACCTATACTAATCAACACTGTGGCATTGGTGGAAGGATAAACTCATAGGTCAGTGAAACATGCTAGAGATCCCAATAATAAACCCACATCACTATGTACCACTGAAATTTTTTTATTAAGGTATTATAGATATACACTCTTTTGAAGGTTTCGCATGAAAAAACAATGTGGTTACTACATTTACCAATATTACCATGTCCCCACACATAGCCCAATTCAGTCACTGTCCATCAGTGTAGTAGATGACACAGAATCACTGTTTGCCTTCTCTGTGCTGCACTGCTTCCCCTGTGATTCACCACACCATGTGTACTAAACATAATACCCATAATCCCCTTCTCCCACCCTCCCCACCCACACTCCAACACCTCTCCCCTTTGGTAACCACTAGTTCCTTCTTGGAGTCTCTGAGTCTGCTACTATTTTGTTCTTTCAGTTTTGCTTCGTTGTTATACTACACAAATGAGGGAAATCATTAGGCACTTGTCTTTCTCTGCCTGGCTTATTTCACTGAGCATAATATCCTCCAGCTCCATCCATGTTGTTGCAAATGGCAGGATTTGTTTCCTTCTTGTGGCTGAATAGTATTCCATTGTGTATATGTACCACCTCTTCTTTATCCATTCATCTCCTGATGGACACTTAGGTTACTTCCATATCTCGGCTATTTTAAAAGTGCTGCAATAAACACAAGGGTGCATATGTCTTTTTGAGTCTGAGAAGTTGTATTCTTTGGGTAAATTCCAAGGAGTGGGATTCCCGGGTCAAATAGTATTTGTATTTTTAGTTTTCTGAGGAACCTCCATATTGCTTTCCACAATGGTTGAATGAGCTTACATTCCCACCAGCAGTGTAGGAGGGTTCTCCTTTCTCCGCATCCTCAGCATCATTTGTTGTTCTTAGTCTTTTGGATGGTGGCCATCCTTACTGGTGTGAAGTGATATCTCATTGTGGTTTTAATTTTCTTTTACCTGATTATTAGTGATGTGGAGCATCTTTTCATGTGTCTGTTGGCCATCTGAATTTCTTCTTTGTAGAACTGTCTCTTCATATCGTCTGCCCATTTTTTAATCGGGTTATTTGCTTTTTGGGTGTAGAGGCATGTAAGTTACCCTTTGTCAGACATGTCATTTAAAAATATATTCTCCAATACTGTAGGATGCCTTTTTGTTCTCTTGATGGTGTCCTTTGCCATACAGAAACCTTTTAGTTTGATGTAGTCCCATGAGTTCATTTTTGCTTTTCTTTCCCTTGCTCAAGGAGATGCGTTCAGGAAGAAGTCATTCATGCTTATAATCAGATTTTTGCCTATGTTGTCTTCTAAGAGTTTTATGGTTTCATGACTTACATTCAGGTCCTTGATCCATTTTGAGTTTACTTTTGTTTATGGGGTTAAACAATAATACAGTTCCATTCTCTTGCATGTAACTGCCCAGTTTTGCCAACACCACCTGATGAAGAGGCTGTCATTTCCCCATTGTATGTCCATGGTTCCTTTATCATATATTAATTGACCATATGTGGTTGGGTTTATATCAGGGCTCTCTAGTCTGTTCCATTGGTCTATGGGTCTGTTCTTGTGCCAGTACCAAACTGTCTTGAGTACTGTGGCTTTGTAGTAAAGCTTGAAGTTGGGGAGCATAATCCCTCCAGCTTTATTCTTCCTTCTCAGGACTGCTTTGGCTATTCGGGATCTTTTGTGGTTACATATGAATTTTAGAATGATTTTCTCTAGTTCATTGAAATATGCTGCTGGTATTTTGATAGGGATTGCATTGAATCTGTACATAGCTTTAGGCAGGATGGCCATTTTGACAATATTAATTCTTCCTATCCACGAGCATGGGATGTGTTTTCATTTATTGGTATCTTCTTTAATTTCTCTCATGAGTGTCTTGCAGTTTTCAGAGTACATGTCTTTCACTTCCTTGGTTAGGTTTACTCCTAGGTATTTTATTCTTTTTGATGCAACTTTGAATGAAATTGTTTTCCTGATTTCTCTCTCTGCTATGTCATTCTTAGTGTATAGGAATGCCATAGGTTTCTGTGCATTAATTTTGTATCCCGCAACTTTGCTGAATTCAGATATTAGATCTAGTAGTTTTGGAGTAGATTCCTTAGGGTTTTTTATGTACAATATCATGTCATCTGCAAACAGGGACAGTTTAACTTTTTCTCTGCCAATCTGGATGCCTTTTATTTCTTTGGGTTGCCTGATTGCCGTGGCTAGGACCTCCAGTACTATGTTGAATAGAAGTGGGAAGAGTGGGCATCCTTGTCTTATTCCCGACCTTAAAGGAAAAGCTTTCAGCTTCTCGCTGTTAAGCATAATGTTGGCTGTGGGTTTGTCATATATGGCCTTTATTATGTTGAGGTACTTGCCCTCTATACCCATTGTGTTGAGAGTTTTTATCATGAATGGATGTTGAATTTTGTCAAATGCTTTTTCAGCATCTATGGAGATGATCGTGTGGTTTTTGTTCTTCTTTTTGTTGATGTGGTGAATGATGTTGATAGATTTTCAAATGTTGAACCATTCATGGAATAAATCCTACTTGATCATGATAGGTAATTCTTTTGATGTACTTTTGAATTCGGTTTGCTAATATTTTGTTGATTATTTTTGTGTCTATGTTCATCACGGATATTGGTCCGTAGTTTTCTTTTTTTGTGGTGTCTTTGCCTGGTTTTCGTGTTAGAGTGATGCTGGCCGCATAGAGTGAGTTTGGAAGTATTCCCTCTTCTTATACTCCTTGGAAAACTAAAAGGAGGATGAGTATTAGGTCGTCAGTAAATGTTTGATAAATTTCAGATGTACAGCCATCTGGTCCAGGTATTTTGTTCTTAGGTAGGTTTTTCATTACCAGTTTAATTTCGTTGCTTGTAATTGGTCTGCTGAGATTTTCTGTATCTTTCTGGGTCAGCTTTGAAAGGTCGTATTTTTCTAGAAAGTTGTCCATTTCTTCTAGGTTATCCAATTTGTTAGCATATAATTTTTCATAGTATTCTCTAATAGTTCTTTGTATTTCTGTGCTGTCTGTAGTGACTTTTCCTCTCTCATTTCTGATTCTGTTTATGTGAGTAGACTTTCCTTTTTTTTTGATAAGTCTGGCTAGGGGTTTATCTATTTTGTTTATTTTCTCAAAGAAGCAGCTCTTGCTTTCGTTGATACTTTCTATTGTTTTATTCTTCTCAATTTTATTTATTTCTCCTCTAATTTTTATTATGTCCCTCCTTTGACTGACTTTGTGCCTCATTTGTTCTTCTTTTTCTAGTTTCATTAATTGAGAGTTTAGACGGCTCATATGGGAATGTTCTTCTTTCCTGAGGTAGGCCTGTATTGAAATATACTTTCCTCTTAGCACAGCCATTCTGTGTCCCACAGATTTTGTGGTGTTGAATTATTGTTGTCATTTGTCTCCATATACTGCTTGATCTCTGTTTTTATTTGGTCATTGATCCATTGATTATTTAGGAGCATGTTATTAAGCCTCCATGTGTTTGTGGGATTTTTCATTTTCTTTGTGTAATTCATTTCTAGTCTCATTAGTTTGTGTTCTGAGAAGCTGTTTAGTACAATTTTAAACTTTTTGAATTGAGGGTCTATATACAGCGCTACGGGAGGTGCATGCACAGGCCATAATGATCAAACAAATCTCCCTGGTAAGATGCTCCTATTTCAGACTGTTTTGGATAGACTACTGTGATCTTTGGGGGCCACTCTGCTGTTACTCCAGGAATACATGAGAGGCCAGCTCCCAGGCCTTGCCCCAAGGTGCCTGGAGGGCCAGCTACCACTGGTCCATGTGTTGAAATGTCCAAGGCCACATCCAATCAATGGAGGCTCCAGGGTTTAATGCAGTTGGTACTGGCAGCAAGATATTATTCTGGTGACCAAACCTCAGCTTCAATGATTCTTCCTTGGTTTGTACTTACAGCTGTATAGGGGAAGCATCAATAAGCATTAGCATGTCTGTGGGGATCCGGGATCCATTTGGGGATTTCTCATTCAAACGCCATAGCAATGTCCATAAGGGGACTGACAATCCCCATAGACTATTGCTGTCTGACTTCAGTCCAGACTTTAACAAATCATTTTACCTCTCTATCATGCATGCCATAGTAGGATTGTATGGGACAGGAAACTTCCATTTGTTTCCCAACTGTTGCATGCATTCTGGTAGTGAATATGCAGTAAAGTGTGTGCCTTGATCACTCTCAACTACCTATGTTCAGCCATAGGGTGCAAAGAGATGCTCCAGGCCTCTTTTGGTCATCTGTGGGACTGCAAAATGTGTAGAAAAAGCAACCAGAAAGGCAGTAGCTGTGTCCACACAAATCATGGCATACTGGAAGCCTTCTGACATGGGCAGAAGCCCAATATAGTCTATCTGCCACCTGATGAGGGGTATTGGCCTCTTAACTATTGTCCCATGTTGCTGTGGAACTCGGTGTAAGTCCCTTTTACAGCAAAATATGCACTCCTGCTAGGCTCTGTTGACTTCTTCAAAAGTCAAAGGCAAGCCCCACTGATGGGCTACAGCCCACATCATCTTTTGCCCTACATGCAACAAACGCTGATATAACATTGGGCTACATCAGAGGCAGGCTTTCCTTCCAGTCAATGTCCCTGTGACAATTCATCTGCTTCATCATTTCCAGGGGCACCAGTGCAAATGACCTGTCACATGATATACTGTAACTGTTTTAGTCTGACCACAGGCCCATAAGTTTTGCCATAACTCTTGCCCCACAAGGAGGTGGTCACCAACCAACCAGTAGCATGGTACCATGTCAGTAGCCACAGGGTGAGGCCACAGTAGACAGCCCTGCTGTCAGGGCAGACACTATTGGGGACGGCTCCTGGCTGATCACAAGCCACATTGCACGCAACTCTGCCCATTGACTGCTCTTCCCCTCACCATCTTCCATCCATATTGTCTCAGTCTTAGGATGGAAAGCTACGTCCCACCATTTTGGGGGCTGCCCACGGCTCGAGCTGTCTGAGTATCATGCATCTTTGGGTATGGGGGCTCTTCCCTCCTAAGAAGGGCTCTATGCTACTAATGGTTCTAAAGTAAATTCTTCCTGCTTTTCACTAGTATATGTCACTGGCCAAAATAAGTGTTGGAGTTCTTCACTCAAGGGCCTACTAGAGAGGGCACTACACTGCTGTAGGTATGCACCCAACTTGGCCAGTGTAGGTATTTGTGCCACACCACTCCGTGGCTTTCAGGTCCAATCTTCTACCCACCCCATGAAGGAGTTCGTGGAAGTGGTTATTACCTT
>JAVSCE010018718.1:0-36968 GCA_032199065.1 Smutsia gigantea | reverse complement strand
GGGAGGAGGGAGGGGAGGAGGGAGGAGAAGAGGGAGGGGAGGAGGGAGAGGAGGAGGGAGGAGGGAGGAGGGAGGGGAGGAGGGAGGGAGGGAGGGAGGAGTCAAGCCTTGGAGGACAGAGCCAAGTGCAAAGCAGAGGGTGACCAGGGAGAACTTCCTGGAAGTGACAGCACCAGTGGAGGCCACTCTGCTCAGAGACGGATGGAGTGAGGCAGGCAACCAGCCCTCAGCAGGGCACCGTGAAGTGGGCCACAGCCATGCACCCGGGCCATCTGTGTCTGCCCCAACAGTGCGCCCACTCCTTCTGGAGCGGCCCTGGCACGGGCTGGAGTCTGTGGGGGAAACAGAGGAGACAGGAGCGGGAACGGCAGGCCACGGACAGTATGTCTATGCACAGGGACGATTTGGGGACTGTCTTCTGTTTTTAGTTTGAAACTGGCCCACCCGCCAGCCTTGTAGAAACTGCTCACTGGGCCAGGCACATAGCAGCCAGGTCTCGTTACTCACTGGACATCTGGAAACAACCCCCTGGGGCCTCATTCTGCACGGATGGGGCAGCTTGGGACCTGTTCTGCCAGCTGCTCAGAGACCGGACCAGACAGTCCGCCCACTAGTTAGCCCATTGCCTGGCGGGAGGGCATGCGAAAGGCCTCGGGCTGCAGGGAGGGCCTGCTTTCCGGACAGCTCTTCAGAGACTACTCAGAGGGGTGAAATCAGCCCGTCTGCTTCAATTCCCGCTGATGCTGTCCGTGTGTCATTAGCGCCAATTATGAGGGCAAGGGACGCAAAGCGTTTGGCCCGGGGCACAGGCTGGTGGGAGGGTCACTGGGACAATTGAATTCCCCACCAGACAAATGTGATTACGGGTGCAGCCTGGGCCCACGCCCTGGAGGGCCAGGACATAAATGGCCAGGTGGGGCGGCCAAGCTCACCAGCCATGCAGGTCCCCAGCCCCACCGTGCGAGAAGCGGCCTCCATGTATGGCACAGCGGTGGCCGTCTTTCTGGTCATCCTGGTGGCCGCCCTACAGGGCTCAGCACCCCCTGAGAGCCCCTTCCCCTACCACATCCCCCTGGACCCCGAGGGAGCCCTGGAGCTCTCCTGGAATGTCAGCTATGTGCAGGAGACCATCCACTTCCAGCTCCTGGTGCGGGAGCTCAAGGCCGGGGTCCTGTTTGGGATGTCGGACCGTGGCGAGTTGGAGAATGCTGACCTGGTAGTGCTCTGGACCGACGGAGACAGTGCCTATTTTGGGGTGAGTCTTTCCCTGCCCCAGTCCCCCACTGGGCCTTCTTTGACCTGTGGTCACCCTCCTTAACTCAGCAAAGGAAGTTTTTCTCCCATCTTTTGGCTTGCATTTGCTCTGATCTTAGCCACATCTGTGTCCCAGGCTTGGGCATCTCAGGGACACCAATTTGAGGATAAAATGGGAAATAGATGCTTTCTGTAGTCCTGGACGGCACACCCCCAAACAGGACCCAGCCCAAGGAGGGTAACCACTCAGGAAGGATGCACACGCGGCGTTCACGAGCACCAGTCCCCTTGGCCACCCTCATGAGGCAGGCGGCATGTCCCCACCAGCATGAGCCGCACCCAGCACGAGCCCGTCCCCAGTGAGGGCCTAGCGGCCGCATGTACCAAGCACAGCACGGGGCGTGCACCCCCAGGGCCGGGACGCAGCCCTCACGACGGCCCAGCGCACACGGGTGAACCGGTGTGGAGCAGACCCAGGAACCGGCCCCAAACACCCAGGGCGTCCCCTTGACTCCTTGCCGTCAAAGTTTACCCCCATTCTTGCTGTAAAAGGTAGAGAAAGGGGGAATTTTGCCTACAAACTAGACAGGCTCTGGGGGCCCTCGACAAGCTGAAGGGAGGTTCGGTGGGGGTGCAGCCACCCTCCCTGGGCCACTGCTGGCCACCTTCTTCCCCAGATGGGCCTGGCCACCAGGGCCTCTCTGGGGACAAACCCAGCTCTCCACGAGAAAAGACCCAAGAGGGTTAAAAACGTTTTTTAAGTAAGGAGGCACTTTGTCTGTGAGCGGAAGGGCTTTTATCCCTATTAGGTGGGGCACCTGCAGGAGACCAAGCTAGAAGTCATCTCTGGGACTCAATTTGCTCACCTGAAGAGTGGGAAGAATAATCCGTCTCTGCCTGTGGGTGGTTGTGGGTTCACACGGGCTGGTGTTTCCGGAAGCCTGTGCCCCAAACAATCCCCACAGCAGCTCTGTCCCCGTTTCACAGGTGAGGCTGGAGGCTGGGTGAGCTGGGCCGTTGGCTTGGGCCCCCCAGGTAGGATGGGGTGAGCTGCCTGGTTGGGCCCCAGCTCTGCCCGCAGGGCTGCACAGCCTCTCCCCACCCAAGGAAGCTCAGGGGCTCAGGGGGTCTTGGCCTAGAGGGACCTGGGCCAGCCCCAGTCCTGAGTCACCAGCCACTCCCAGAGGGGCAGCCGAGCCCCCGCATCAGGAGTCTGGCTCCTCCTGGGGCAGCTTTCCCATCCCCGCCGCCAAGAGAGCCAGGTCGACTTCACCTTCCCTGCACACTGCCGGATTAATCTGCACAACAAATTCCTATGCAAACAAATGTCAGGCTTGTTTTTCCTCCTTTAGCAATATGTTTAACAAATATATTCTAGATTTCCAGCTGAAGCATCACAAGCTAACTTTCTGCCTCTGTTTAAAATTAGTCCTGCAAATCAGCAGTGTACCCCAGCAGGCGCTCCAGCGTGGTGCTGTTCCCTGGGGAAAATTTTGCGAAATCTTTTGTAGGTTTCTTGTTTTTCAGGGAAATGAAGAAAACATGCTGTAGCCCTGAGTGCACGGTTAAAAACAAATCCTAAGGGCCCGATCTGTGGCATTCCTGAATGGGAACAGAGGCCTGCTTGCTGGGGAAGGCTCTCCCCTGCCCCCAGCTGCCTCTCCAGGTGCCCTCCTTCCTGGGCCCTGGCCTAGAGCCCCCAGGGCGCTGAGCCTTACAGTCCCATGCGAGAGAAGCAGCGGGGTCAGGGGAGGGCAGGAGTGGGCCAAATCTGCCGCCCACAACTGTCCTGGGAAAATGCAACAGGCCCATTTCCTCCCTCTCCACGCAAGGCGAGGCAAGCAAGATGCCCGGGGTGCACAGTTTCAGGAGGCGCTCACCCTCGGTGTGGGGGCACGGGTGGGGGGCGCATGGCGGGCACCTGAGCCTTGCACCACCTTAGCCTTGGAGCTGGTTTCTCTCCTGCCTCCCCCGTGTGGCCTTGCCTCCCTGCCTCCTCTTTCCAAGGCTCTGTGCCCTGTCATGACCCTTCCCGCCACAGACCAGTGGAGGCAGTATTTTTCTCAGGTCTTGTTCCCAATCATGGCCCCTTCCTGAGTTCCCCCCAGAAGTTGGGGAATATGCTTCCAGATGGCTTCTACGTGCCAATCTGTGATGATATTTGTGTGGGGGGGTGAGGGGGTGGGGGACTCAGGGCCCCACCCCAGCTTTGCCTTCCACCTGGGGCCTCAGAAGCTTGTGGGGAGAGATGTTCCTGGCCCTGGCCAGCCCCTCTGAGTCCTGGCTGGCATTTGAGAGCATTGGTTCAAGGCTCAGAGGAAATGAGCAGGATTAGAGCTCAGCTCCTCTGCTTCTAGGTGGACAAAGAAAGCACACGTGACCCTCCAGCCCCGGGAAGAAGCCCAGGATGCACAGAGCCGCGTGCATTCTAGGGAGCTGCTCCATGGGTGCCCAGCCTTGAGCTCCGGCCCTACTGTTCGGCCTCTCGGGTTCAGAGGCAGGACTTGTTTTCGCAGGATGCCTGGAGTGACCAGAAGGGCCAGATCCACCTGGACTCTCAGCAGGATTACCAGCTGCTGCAGGCACAGAGGACTCCGGAAGGCCTGGTCCTGCTCTTCAAGAGGCCCTTTGGCACCTGTGATCCCCAGGATTACCTCATCGAGGTGAGTGGTAGCCCTGAGCGCCCAGGAGGTCGTGGGCTGGGAGGAGCCCTCTCACGTCCTAGGGCAGCATCCCTGGCCAGTTAGGACAGAGAGAAAGCCAAAGAGAGGTCTCAGGCAGCTGGGGGTGGGCACAAGGGTTTGGGAGAGACAAGCTCTGCCTGCAGCCCCGGATGCCTCCAGCCCTCTTGGCTGACACACAGCCGACGCATTTCTAGACTCGGGTCCTGCCCAGAAGCCTCTCAAACTGGGACCAGAGTGAACTGCTCCTGTTTCTGTCCTTCCGGTCCGTCACCTTCAGGGGGCATTCTGGAAGGAGCCCAGGAGCCTGGTTTCCCAGCCCGGCCCTGTGGCCCACTTGCCGGGGGGCTTGGGCGGTCCTCTGCCTTCTGGGCGTCCCTGTGTGTCTGGTACTGGAAGGAGCCCTGGCCAGGAACTCAGGGTCACAGCAGATCCCAACGCCCCAGGCTTCTCAGGCTGCTCCAAGACCCTCAGGGAGGGAAAACAACCCCCCTTGTCCTTGACAACAAAACGCTTGTAAGTCTCAGTGCCCTCTGACATCTGTCCCTGTGTGACTTCGACGTCATGGCAGCGACAGGTTGGGGGTGTGCCCGATGAGGAAACCGAGGCCACACAGGGGAAGGACTCGCCCAGGGCCGCAGGGCATGGTGGGGCCAGAGCTGCAGCAGAAAGTGGCCTCGCAGCAGATCACTGAGTGCTCACGCATCTGCTCCGTGGGCCGGGCGAGGGTGGGCGGAAGACCGCCTCCAAGGACCCTGAGGACATCCCGCCGATGCCCACGGGCGCCTGGCTCCGCCTCCAGGCTCCGTGTGGAGGCTCCTGCCTGGAGGTCTCAGATGCCCTCTGCAGAGTCCCAGGTTTGCTCAGGGAGCAAATTAGCCACCTACCATGAATATAAACACACACACACACACACACACACACACACACACACACGGCATTTTCCAGATGTAAATGCATTCCCGGCAGCACGGGAGAAAGCCTGCCCCCTGCGTTTGCCTGTGACCCCCAGCACAGTAGTGGCCAGGACTCTCTGTTCCTGGGTCCCACACCAGAGGGCTGAGGGCGGCCAGACTGGACAGCACAGCCATACAGGTTCAGTGTCACTGGCAAGAAGCCTCAGTTTGCTTTTTTTCACTTAAAGGGGTCTTGACTCCTCAGGCTGAGCTGTTGATGGGACCAGAGGAGGTGACCGGTGATCCTGGGGGCGGTGGAGGGAACAAATATCATTGGGGGGGGACAGCTGTCCTGGTAACTGGGGGGAAGCTAAGCAATGTGGACAAAATGTATTTAGAAAGACAAAAGGCATGTGATGCCTCCATACCCTCTCGGGGGTGGGGGGTGGCCTGGGATTTAATCCCAGCAGGGTCCCCGCGGACCCTCAGAGATCCCCTCCTTCACAGAGACAAGGCCCAGGCATGTCACCTGCAGGCCAGGGGGGCAGGGACTTGGCAGAACCTGGTCACCGAGGAGCCCAGCTCCTTGGGGTCTGAGAGGGCAAACAACCGGGCCGTACCTTGGCAGGATGGCACCGTCCACTTGGTGTATGGGATCCTGGACGAGCCTCTCCACCTGCTGGAGGCCATCAACACCTCCAGCCTGAAGACGGGGCTGCAGAGGGTGCAGCTGCTGAAGCCTGACATCTCCATCCCGGCCCTGCCCTCGGACTTGCGCACCATGGAGATCCGCGCCCCGGACATCCTCATCCCTGGCCAGGAGACCACGTACTGGTGCTATATCACCGAGCTTCCGGATGGTTTCTCCAGGCACCACATTGTTATGGTATGTGGGGGCTGCGGGCAGGTCTTCATCTCAGCCGTGCCCCCCCCACCCCGGGGCCCTAGGGCCTGCAGGGAGATGTCCCTGGCCCCAGGGAGCTGTCCGTGGTCCTGTCTGAACCAGGTGTCCTCTTACTGCCTGACCCTTAGGGCCTGAGCCTCCTGCAGCCACACGTACCTGGTGAGCCTTGTCACCTGGCTCACTCCCCGCCCTCCTGGGGCCTCTGTGCCCCAGCTGCCCAGCCTGGCCAAAGGCAAAGGACGGCTTGATTTCTGTGTCTTCCCCTGGGACTGGGAGGGCTGTCTGTCAGGCCACATCCCCCTTCACAAAACAGCAGCTCAACTCAGAGCCCAGTCGCTCTGAACACCACCTGGAGAACAGCAGTCATGACAATAGCTGCTGGATGCCCCCCGTGAGCCTGGCCCGGAGGGAGGGGCGCAGGCCGCCACTCCACCTGCCACCCCACCACCACAGCAGAGCACGCACAGCACGGGGCACCATCACCTGTTTCCAGTAGATGAAGTGCAGCCCAGAGAGGTTGCGTGAGTACACGAAGTCACACAGCAGGCGGCTGGCCCCTGGTCCCCTGGGCTCAGGCTTAGCCTGGTGCCGTCATGTTCACACGAGGACAGCTGCCTTCCTGCCCACCTCATCAGGAAACGGCTGGCCTGGGTCCTCATTTCTTTCCCTCTGGAGCTCTGCCTGTGCTTCTGGAAGATTCTGCCTCGTCCCAGGTTGGTGGCTCCAATTTCAGAGCCCCGAGCCACAGAAGCAGCCCTGGAAGTTGCCTCCCTCACGCGCCCATTTCACAGATGGCGAGCAGAGGCCCGCGGGAGGGCCGCCGGCAGGGTGGGGTGTCTGCTGCCTCGGGCTCAGCTGCCGCGCCCTCCCCCACAGTATGAGCCCACGGTCACCAAGGGCAACGAGGCCCTGGTGCACCACATGGAGGTCTTCCAGTGCGCCGCTGAGTTGGAGAGCTTCCCGCAGTTCAGCGGGCCCTGCGACTCCAAGATGAAGCCTGACCGTCTCAACTTCTGCCGCCACGTGCTGGCCGCCTGGGCCCTGGGTGCCAAGGTGTGTGCCCTGCACGCCTCCTGGTCCTCGCCGGTCCCTCTGGGGCCTCTGGGGGCCCCGATGCCTCCACACCTCGGTGTCCCCCACTTCTCTGAGGGCCTCCAAGAAGGGGGCTCCCAACGGTGTTCATGATGCCCCCAGAGAGGCCCACGGCCCAAAGAACCCCAACTACTTGTACATGGTCCACATTCCAGTGCTCTTTTAAGCCACAAAGACTTTTTCCAGCCTTCGTTCCGTCTCTATAGCAATGCAAAATGCCCCCGGCTTAGGCTCACTGCGGGTATTGACCCCGTTTCCCCACTGGAGTTGGGGGTTCGTGCACAGGGCGGACCTGGGGCTGGCTGGCGCCGGGGCCTATTGCTGCAGCCTCTGTGGGCTGCACCTGCCGCACTTTCATCAGCTTCTCCCACCAGCCCAGAGGAGGCCGGGCACAGCTGGGAAAGAGGCTTGGGCAGCAGGTGGCCTGGGGGCACCAGCTCACCGCACTCCCTGACCCTGAGTCTAGCAGGGACACCACGCTGTGGGAGCTGTAATGAGCCGCCCATCAGCAGGACACTGTAGCTCAGCTGCGTGGGCTTGCCCGCACCCCTGTCTGGGACCCCCTCGTGTGGCACCAGTCTGTCCGCCTGGGCTGTGGTTCCTACATGCCTGATACCCTTCTTTCTGCCCGCTGCAGGCCTTTTACTACCCGGAGGAAGCTGGCCTTGCCTTTGGGGGTCCTGGGTCCTCCAGGTTTCTCCGCCTGGAAGTTCACTACCACAACCCACTGAAGATACAAGGTAGGGGGCTCTGGGAATGTTTCCAGCCCTGCCACCATCTTCTCTTTGGAAACCCTGGGGCTGGGCTGTGTCCAGTCAGGAAGATAATTGACTTGTCTGTTTAGCACTGGACCGGCTCCCCAAACTCCAGCCTACTCATTCTCTGACCCATTGCGGGTGTGCCCCCAGTGTCTCTCCTTCACCATCTGTCTCCTGGGACTGCAGTGGGCTCCCTGGAGCAGAGCCTCAGTGGGCTGGCTCATCGCTGCCCCCCCAGCTGTGGGGGCTCAGTAGCTCCCCCTGTCTTCCTCATAAACACTGCAGCCATCAGCGCGCGCTGTCCCAAGTACCATGCCCTGGGTCAGGCAGAAGGACGTTTCCTGCATGCCCATTTTTCAGATGAGGAAATTAAGGCCCAATGGTGAAAGGACCCCCCCCCCCCACCAGGGCCATGAAGTGAGTAGGCGGGGCCAGGAGGCCTGGGGTGGCGTCCCTCCCTGGCCCCAGTCTGCAGCCTTGCCATCCGGCAAGACTGGTTTAACTCTAAAGCCGTAAGGAATCATTTAGACATTGGGTCAGTCTGAGTAAACACAGGTCCCCCTCCCCAGCACACCTTTTTCTCACTTGGTGATGCCAGCCAGAGCAGAGGGCTAGTGTCAGTGTGTGCTAACCCATGGGCGGGAGGGCAGTCCAGGGAGGCCTCAGGCCAGAGCGCTGTCCTGTGTGCTGGGTCCCCCAGAAGCCTGAGGCTGCTCAGACCAGTAGCTGCCCCTCATCCCCACCTGCCCCTCCCAATGGCTTGACTCATGGTGCAGTGCCTCTGCCCTCCCCAGAACAGGCTGGGGGAGAAGAGGGCAAGACAGAAGGATGGCAGGATGCAGTCCCTGCCCAGAACCCACCCCTCGCTGGGCTGACCATGGGAGGCACTGCCCCCAGGACTGTCCTCAGGACGAGGGAAGAGCCCTGGCTCAACTGGGGACATTTCTGGTAGCAAGGTGCCCTTCTGCTTCTCTGAACACATCGCAGCAGAACAAATGCATGCCTGACTGTGAGTTTGAGTTCGGGATTTTCTATCCATGTGTTTCATGTCAGGGGTGGCAAACAGGCTCCTCTAACTGACCCACAGCAGTGGCGTGACCCTTCCTGTTGGAAAGGCCTGCGGGGCTGTCCCATGCCCAGGAGGGCCATGCTGTGATTTACTGGTGCTATCTGTCCTATGTGCTGGAGGGGTGGATCTTGTTTGCTCAGGGCTGTTGAGTTTGTAAGGACCCTGACGCTCAGCAAACACAAATCCTCATGGTCCCCTGTGCTGGATGCAGGACGGCGATCTCATCCCCTGATTAACTGCACCAGACCTCAGGTCCGGAGAGGTGAATTATCAGCCAGGAACAGATAGCTCTGAATTGAGCGTTTTTCCCTGGGCATGTGTCCCATTGTGTTTGAGTGTTCAGGCAATAGCCACGTGTCTAGTCTGGCCTAGAAGGCCCTGGGTCAGGGCAAAGGCCACTCAGGCTGATGTCCTGCTTTCCCTAGAGGTACCCGATAGCAGGGAACTTCCACTCATCAGTGTTCATTGAAGGGCTTCTGTGGGACATTGTGCCAAGCCAGAGGGGAACCTCAAGATGAGCAAGACACCTCTGTGGCCCAGAGAGCTTCCAGAAGGGAGCGGAGACATGAGCATGCATGTGAGCCAGCATGATACACAACTGCACACACACACACACACACACACACACACACACACACACACACACACACACACAAGGCAGGAGGGGCCAGGCCTTAGGAGGAAGATGAAGACATGCGAGACGGTGTAAAAGGAGAAGTCGATGTGGCCTGGGTGGCACTGTGGCAGCATGTGACCTGGGCATTGGAGGACAAGGAGAACTTTAACAAGGGAAGCTGCCAGGTGCTGCATTCCAGATCAAGGGAATAGTCTGTGCACAGGGAAGGACGTGGCAAATGGAGAGCATATTTCAGGAACACGGGTGGTCCTGCCTGGCTGCATTGCAGGGCATGAGAGTAAGGAGCTGGAAGCAGATAGCAGGGGTTACTGGACTGCGCTGTGCCTGGAGGTGGACAGCCAGCATTAGTCTTTAGGCTGGGGATGCCAGTTGATGCCGCATCAGACACTGACAATACTCCCCACTCTCTGTTGCACCAGCATCTCCCACCACATAGCCACCAAGCCTCGTTCTTCTTCTCTCTCTCTTTTTAAAGACAATTATTTTCACTGTGTGAGCGAGGGGCAGAAATAGCTTCAGACATAAGAACATGAGCTCCAGGCAGGGCCCCAGCCTGTCCCTCCCGAGCTATAGGACCCTGGGTGGGGAACCGAGCCTGCCTATGTTTGCTTTAGTCCCACAGATGGCCTGAGGCTGGGGAAGCGCGTGCATGTGATGCTCCCGGCGGTGGTGGGTCCCGCAGTGACTTTCTTCTTGGTGACATAACTAATACTCTCTGCCACCTTTGGGATTATCTACAGCATGCACAGAGAGGACATAAGTCAGCTTGGGCCTTAGCAAGATACGGGATTTATTGCTCATTTAAAACTTGAAAGCAAATGGATTTTTGAAAACTCCTTAAGCGTCAGGCAAGTCTGTCTCTTCCTGATTATCTGGCTGTATTTATGGATCCTCTGCCAAATATA
The DNA here is from genome assembly GCA_032199065.1 of Smutsia gigantea. Taxonomy (NCBI): domain Eukaryota; kingdom Metazoa; phylum Chordata; class Mammalia; order Pholidota; family Manidae; genus Smutsia; species Smutsia gigantea. Next base: position 26,772 of record JAVSCE010018718.1, on the reverse strand, counting down.
AGGATGCTCTGTCACTTCACAAATCTGGAGATGGTTCACTTTTCTATAAATATCAAAATTCCACAATGATTTCATTAGTTAACCCCCATCTGAATTTTAACCAATTGCATCTCCCTTTTTATTATTATCCTCTGATGTAATCAGCCCAGAGATACGGAGGCTGAGTTTGGATGTTGCAGGGGGAGCCTGGAGTAAGGGGTGGGGAGGCAGAGGGAAGAGGGGGCGTTCTCGGCTCCACCGTGGAGCCAATGAGCAGAGAGGCTGCCGGGCCTCCAGACACCACCCTGGGCTCGGACCCAGCTAGGCCGAGTCACAGACCGGCGGTCTTGGGAAGGGTCTTTAGCTCAGCTCTGAGCCCTAGTTTTCCTCATCTGTAAATCAGAGAAGAGGACTCGGGTTCCACGGGCCCTGATGCCCATCTCCCAGCTCTACCATACGTCCCGAGGGTCTGGGCCATACCCAGCCCTTCATACCCCGATGGAACCAGCCCAGTGCTCCTCTGCAAAGCACTCGGGGCCTCGGCTGACCCCTTCCAGGCAGGGCTCGGGCAGGGGAGCGGCCCCCGAGGCCACATGGCTGTGTGCCTGTGCCCTGGGGAGGTGGTGCAAATGCCTGGTAGAGACAGGTGTGGGGGCACAGGCAGCTGGCTTTGGGTACATACCGCAGGTGGCGGCAGGTGGCGGGTGGGCGCTACCTCTGGGCTTGGGACGGCTGGGCTCAGCACCTGAGCAAAGCGCAGGGGAGATCTGCATGGGGGAGCTGAAGGAGACTCGGCTCGCCTCTGCCCCTCCTTCCCCCAGGCCGGCGCGACTCCTCTGGCATCCGCCTGTACTACACGGCCTCGCTGCGGCGCTATGACGCGGGGATCATGGAGTTGGGCCTGGTGTACACCCCCGTGATGGCCATCCCCCCGCAGGAGTCGGCCTACGTCCTCACAGGCTACTGCACGGACAAGTGCACCCAGCTGGTGAGTGAGGCTGGGCCCACGCCTCGCCCTCCACGCCTGGGCTTCCCTGCAGGTGGTGGCCAAGGAAGGGCAGGTCTGGCTGTCTCCACCACCCTGGGGCTTCACCAGTCTCCTTTTGTATGCAAAGGAGACTTGCTGCCTCTGGTTTGCGCCTGTACCTCCTCTCCAGCAATAACCAGGGCTCCCTCGTGGTCCACAGGGCTTGCATGCGCTGCACTTTAAGACACTTTCATTCTGTGCGTAGACAGACCCACCTCATCACTGAAAACTCAAAGCCCCTCAGCCTCCTCGCTCTTCTCTCCCTGAGATGCCAATCATTGGATCTTCTGAGTCCTTGCAGACTTGTCTCCTATATTTTGCTACCTGCCCTTATAGGTGCTGTGCTAAAAGACAGGTTGAAAGGTAAACATTTGCCTGTGACTTGCCTCTTAAGCACCACATGGCATTGCCCAGCATGGATTTCACTTAGGGTTTCACCAGCGCTGGATCCCATGGGGCCAGAGAGGTACTGGGGTGCAGACTGCAGGAGGCTCTGGTTCTCAGGCCGCCAGGGGCAGCTGGTGCGTAGGGCAGGGCTTCGACTCTGGAGCAAACAGGGGGACCCAGCCTCCAGACTGCAAAAGTGCCCCCCAACATCCTGCACCCTTGGGGCTCCTTGTCCCAGACTGCGATGACCTGTCCCCCAGCCACCCCTCTAAGGTGAAGCCCTTTAGACCTTTCTGTCTTAGACCCACTGTCCCTTTCACCAATGGGGAGCAGGCTGCAGGAAATCCTGGTCCACATGGGAAAACGTTTTATCCGGTAGGTTTCTGGAGTCTAGATTTCTAGACCACCGTGCACAGAAGACATGAGAGCTTTAATTTGAGTCAATCTCACAAACTGCCTTTGGAAAGCCCATTCTGAAACTTCGCACACACGGTACAGAGGGCACCCAGGTCCGCAGGCTTGCCAACACAAGACACCAATATTTTGAGTATTTTTTCAGTCCCTTGAGAGGGAACCCTTTCTTTGCTGCCTTCCAGTATGAAGCCCCTGTTTGTAGAGCTTGAGGGTCTTCCCATCTGCGTCTTGCCACCTGTTCTTCTGTGAATATCTGTTCATGACGCCGGCCCAGTTTCCCTGGAGGGTTGGTGGTGGCACTGTTGGCTTCTGGGAGTTCTTTCCGTATCATGGATGCTGTGTCAGAATCTGCCTCCCATCCTGCACCTTTGCATCTCGCGATGACCTGCGTGGCAAGTGTCAGCACCCCCATTTCACAGATGAGGGGGCCGAGGCGAGCCAGGGTCACAGTGTCAGCCACTGCGGAGTAAGGGGCCTGCCGTGGGCCTGAGTCCTGAGGCTGGCGCTGTGCGAGGTGGCTGACAGGCGACGGGCCTTCCCAGTGACTGAGTCATTGCGATTTGTTCATGTGAGCTTCCCAAGCCCCCATGTCTTCTGTTAGGCGAGCCAAGTGACCTCAGGCTGGGGAGACACAGAGCTGCGCAGGACACCTGTTCTCCAGCGTTAGGTCACTCCTTTGTCTGAGACCAGGTGCAAGAAATCCTAGCCACACTCAGTGTAGGGCACTCCTTCCGTGTCCTCAGACCTCCCATCCAGGGCATCGTTTGCCAGGTGAAAGCCCTGTGGCCCCGGCCTGGGGCTGGGCAGTGACCTCCTCAGTCGTCCCCAGGGAAGAGTGACCCCAGGCCAACTTACTGCCCATCGTCAGGACCGGGCCGCTTTGACCCACTGACCCTGAGAATGCCTCTCACATGGGAGGACACACCTGCCCTCTCTTGCCAGGCTCTGAGTACTTTCCAGGGACAAAGTAAAACGAATTCGGTTTGCTCTTCCTGGCTGCAGACAGCACATTCCTTCTGTAAATGCCGTTTATGTGGAGTACTCATTGAAGGGGGTCCCAGGAGTTTGTCTCTCCTTCAGAAGATCACCCGGGTGCCTGTTCTGCAGTCAAAAGTCTGGCATGTCTAGAGAGCATCGTCCAAACAGACACCCAGGAGAAAGCACAGCACTTTGGACCACAGGCCCCAGGATGGCATTTCCCCTCCACCATCTGGCACCTGCGTCTCCGGGGGGCGAAACCCAGGGCCCCGTGTGTTAGCAGCGGCTCCTGGGCCTGGCTCTCAGCTGTCACAAATGTGGCCATCAGGGTTCCGTCCTCAAATCATCGCTAGGGGGCCAAAAGCTTCGATAAAGCCAAGGGCAGGGACAGCAGCTGCTGGAGGACGAGACAGGAAGAGCGAAGGTGACATCCCAGGAGTTGCAGAAAGCGAGGCAGTCTGGGTGCCAGCCCTGGGGCAGCGGGAGGGCCTGCAGGTGCTGGACAGGAAGCCAGCACGGCTGCCATTTGTCTTCCACTGGACAGGAGCCTGCAAGGCAAGAAGGCCCCATGGTGCTCGCCTTGGCAGCCCCTGACCATAGTGGGCTCACCGTAAAGTCTGCCAAATGGACACAGAATGAACTGACCTGCCTCTGGGGCCTGGGGAGAGGACCGAAGGGACCTGGTCTGCTCCCGAATGGGCATCAGGGGCTGCAGGCCAGGGCTGCTGCTGTTACAGTGCTGTCCCACTTAGGGCAGCACATTCCCTGCTAAGCCTCTAATGGGGGATTTCGCTGTCAGGGGGAAAGATGATGCGGATGTTCTGGGGAAGACGGCTGTCCTAAGGCCTGTGGTCGGTGCTGGCTGCCAGCAGGAGTCAGCGGGGTGGCCCACAAGGTCAGGCCCTGACCCCTGCCCCCTGCTGCCCCCTGCCCTGCAGGCCTTGCCTCCCTCCGGGATCCACATCTTTGCCTCTCAGCTCCACACACACCTGACGGGGAGAAAGGTGGTCACTGTGCTGGCCCGGGACGGCCGAGAGAAGGAGGTTGTGAACAGGGACGATCACTACAGCCCTCACTTCCAGGTAGGGGCCTGCTGCCCACTCAGCGTGCAGCTGTGGGCTTGTTTGACCTCCTTGCTCCCCATGGCCATGCAAACACCCCTGTTCCAGGGTTCTATCTCTTGGGCAGCACTTCCCCCTCAGGGATTTCATCTGAAGGAAGGATTCTGGCCCATGGCCGACTGTGGGACTCGGGCCCCTGGGCAGCCTGATGGTAATATCTGCCTTGGAGAGCTGCCTTGTTTCAACCCTTCCCTGGCCGTAGACCAACCTAGCAGTGTGGCCTCCCCCGGAGAGGCTGGGACACACGCACACCCCCAGGGGTCTGAAAGGACGTGGCTGAGAGCTGGTCTGCAGCCTCCACTCTTCCCTCCACCTTCCTCTGCCCACTGCAGGAGATCCGCATGCTGAAGAAGGTCGTGTCTGTCTATCCGGTGAGTGCCTGGATAGGCCCAGGGGCTGGGGAGCTGGGAGGTGTGGGTGGGGGCATCCCCAGAGGAAAGGCAAAGTGACGGAGGAGGGCAGGGACTGGGCAGGTTTTCCAGAACCATGTCCACACAGGCAGGGGCTGGGGCCACCTGAGCTGAGGGTCCTCAGTACTTCACAGAACAGCCACAGAGGGGAAGGGGACGTGGCCTCGCGCCTACTGCAAACCCCAAGAGCTTTAGGGAGAGAGAAGGCATGGAGGTCACTGAGGGGCCCCCTGGTCGTGCAGAAGGGGAAGTCCAGGCCACGGGGGTGCTCAAGTTCACTCTTAGGCCGTGACATGACCAGACAGGCTGCCCAGACCCTGGCCGGCCTGCTGGTGGCCTGTGTACTAAGGGGCCACAGAAGCCGTTGACCAGTCACTCCCTGGGGACATGGAGAGCCTCACGTGTTGGGGCTCTATCACAGGTGGGCACAGGTCCAACACACCTGTTACCCCCAGGTAACAGCTGTCACCTGTTGGCTTGGCTCCACAGGGGGACGTGCTCATCACCTCCTGCACTTACAACACGGGGGACAGGACGCTGGCCACGGTGGTAAGTCTCCCAGTCACCTGCCCGCAGGGCACATGCAGCCCAGGGCGTCCCGTTCGGGACCCTCTACACTTCCAGGAGGACAGGTCTTAACTCCTCACCTGGAGTGCAGGTTGCCGGGGGCAGGGGCACCTTCCCTCATCCAGGCAGTAAACCAGCACTTCTCAGGTTTCTGGGACCAGCAGCATCAGATGCTCTGGGGAACTTGGTAGAAACACAGAGTTATACGCTCCACTCCAAACATAGTGAGCTGGCATTTGGGCGGTGACACCCCGCATTTACGGTGTAACAACGGCCCACATTGTTCTGACACCTGCCTGCGTTCGGGAGCCACATCCATCAGTGAACGTGCCTCTGCACCGGTGCACCGATGCCGGGGAGAAGAGCATGCGGCTGGGCCCGCCCCAGGGAGCTCGTCAGCCAGGGACACAGGCCCACCACGCCGGCTGCGAGTGACAGGACGTTAGTGATATAAACAAAATCCCAGGTGGGCATGTGATGGGGGCCTCGTCGCAGAGGGGACCCTCACATGGAGACGGCGGAGTGCGGGGGCTGCGAGGGGGGCTGGAGGAAGGCGAGCGAGGGCCCCGGGCAGAGGGCAGGTGGCAGGAAGGCCCAGAGGACGGAGGACGTTCTCAGACCTCAGGCAACAAGCCCGCGGCTGCTTTTCTAACAAACTTGACCAACACAAGTAAAGGGGCGACAGAAACACCCATTTTTACACTGTTCCCTTTCGAGCTTCACGCAAAGACAATTCTGTGTAACTGTACAGTCGATGCCACTCTGCGGGATGTGGCATGGATCTATCTGGGCTGGACTGCGGCTCGCCTGGGGAGATCTCTCTGGGGAGACACTCTGTTCTCCAGGCCGGGAGTGCACGCAGTGCCGGGAGAGGCGGCCACGGACTGTGTCATGCAGCTGGGACACTCTTTCTAAATAGCTTTATTGAGATGTAATCCACACCCCAGACAATTCACCCATGTAACATGGGCACATCAGCGACAGTTGCATATTCACAGGATGTGCAAACATCACAGCCAGCATTTCTTCATTGAGAAAGCCAAACCCTTTAGCGGTCCACCCGCCAATGTCCCCCACCTACCCTGCCCTCAGCAGCCACCGCTCTCCTTTCTGTCTCCATGGACTTAACTGGTCTAGACTTTCAGGTCACTGGAATCATGTAGCCTGTGGCACACTGCGTCTGCCTTCTTTCACTCAGCATCATGTTTTCAAGGCTCATGCTTTTGTATGTGTGTCAGAATACCATCCCTCTTTATGGCTGGTAATGTTCCAGGGTCTGGGTGCCCCAGTTGTTTAGCCATTCACCCACTGATGGACACTTGGGTCGTTTCCACTTTGTCAGGACGCAGGCATGTGGGGTGGGACCGGTCTCTCCTTTTTTCCCTCCCGTTGCTGGGCAGCTGCATCTGGGGAGGTCTCTCCCTGTCCACGAGGTGAAACCTCAGCCCGGGCAGGGGAGGGTTTTTGACTCTGAATGAGAAATTTCTGGAGAAGATTGATGAGTGTAGATAAGGAAGGAATACATTAAAGTGAGAGTAGCAGTGTTAGGGGAGCGTTGTGTGTTTTCCTCGGTTCTTGTCCCTGCCACTGCAAAGAATTGAAGAGCAGAGACACAGTAGTGAAGCAGAGTAAAAGTTTTATTTAAAGTTACTTAGAGAAAAAGTGCAGCAGGCAACCTCAGAGAGGAGAGGTGCCTGGAAAGGCTGGAGAGAGTTTAAGATTAAAAGGTTACCCACTTAGAAAGTGTGGGTGACCTCAGAGACAGGAGTGCCCTGAAAGGTTGGGGGTTCCCCCTTTTAGGGATTTTTCAGAATGTGACCACGGGCTGGGGGTGCAGACTTGTTAAGTGGTCCGTGAATATTTAAAATGAACTTAACACAAGAAATTTACTGTTCTGATTTCTCCCTGAGATAATGGGTGTCTTGGGCTTGGAGCATATCAAATAAGACCTCCTGCCCAGCCCTCAAAGTGGGCCGAGTTATTGTCTGTTTGCTAAAGAGTAAGTTAAGAATCTTACTTCTTAACTTCCTGCCTTTTACTATGTTGTTTGCAGCTGGGCCTGCATGCTAACTTAGTTGCCTAGGTTGTAAATTACTTGATTAGGGCTGAAGGAGAAAAAAACCCAGCATATAGGTAAAGTTAAAAAATAAGCTAGGCCTGCATGAATAACACAATAAAGACATGGGCTATGCTGAGGCGGCCTCCTTAAATCTGGGGGAATATTCAAACATTTCAGGCCAAATTACTCCTGGCTTTTTGATCTTTTACTGATTAACTCATTAACTCTGGGTCTTTTTTTTTTTTAGTGGGCTTTCCTGGCCTTATTTTCTTTCCACCCCGCTCGTATCTATTTTCCTGCCTAACAGCAGGGAGTGGCAGCGGCCTTGCAGGCAGCAGAGAGCACGGAAGAGCAGAGGGAGGAGAGGGAGGAGAGGGAGGAGAGGGAGGAGAGGGAGGCTCACTGACCTCCTGCTCAGCATAGGCAGATCCCTTGCCAACTCCTAAAGCCAGGGTCACCTGGCGTCCAGTCCTGGTCTGCTTGGATCTGCACGGCGTGGGAACTAAGCCCCTACGACCCCAGGATTTGAGGGAGCTGCAGAGCACTGGGTGCAATGAGTTATGTTCTGAGAACTTCCCAAAGCGAAGAAAGGAGATTTTCGGGCAGGCTCTCAGGAGCACGATCCACAGCTGCCGTCCTGTCCGGGTCCCCCGCCAGGCGTCAGGAGCCTGAAAGCCCAAATCAGAGCTCTCAGTAGCCCCTCCCTACTTGTCTGAAGTAGAACAGAGAGCATGAAGACATGTGCTTAAAAGTCTAGAAACATTGAATGAAATAGCAAAGTAACAAATATGCTTATCGCTGGGAGAGCACAGAGGTAAGACACAGTTGAGTTGAGCAGTGAGAAGGCTTTGTTTAAGGCAAAGTACACATTGGAAGAAAGGGGAGTGCAGGCAGCCTCAGAGAAGAGGCGCCCTTCAGGGCTTAGGGTTCTGTCTTTTAAGGACTTCAAGAATGGGGAAAAGGGCCAGGGGCGCATAGGCTGGCTGTGATCTCATGAGGTCTCTCTGGTGGGAGACATTATGTCATTACCTGCAGCCAGTGCCCTAGATGTTCTGTAAGATGAACTTAACACAAGGAATTTATTGATCCCTTTCTCCAAGATGGTGGTTATCCTCAAGAAGTGGGGTCATATCGTTTAGGACTGCTTGCCCTGACTTAAGAGGGGTCAGTTGTTGGCTAATTACCATAAGAATGTTAGGAATCTTAGGTCCTAATATCCTGGTTTTTAAAATGGAAATCTTAGTCTTAAGACGGGGTCCCGCCTGTTCTTACTATACTGTTTATATCTCAGCATTTTTCATCATAAGCAGGAAAAATGATGCTTTTCCCGTGTCCCCGCTGTACCTCATCAGACCCGGGGTTCTTTGGGCCAAAGCCCCAGTGCGTGCAGCCCAGCCACCCTGCGCCCTGTTCTCAGCAGGGCTGCATCTGTGCCAGGTGGGACAGGGGCAGCGGGCAGCTCCCAGCAGGAAGACGGAGCTTCCCAGGCGCGCTGCTCAGAGAGACAGGGGCTCTTGAAATGCGATTTCCGCCCCAAGGTGAAGACAAAGGGCGGCTTCCTGGAGCAGAGCTGGCATAAGGTTGGGGCCTTCTCTTCATGTCTGAGCCGTGGGGGCTGTAAGGAGGCACCGCATTTCAAGGAGGGAGGTGATCCTCTGATCTGAGGCCTGGCCAGGCCAGGTGATCGAAGCTGTGGCCCCCGGGCCTTGGGAAATGAGTGAACAATACAGGTAAACCCCGCCCCATAGATGCCCTTCTGGAGAGCCAAACAGATCAGCGCATGGGAATTTCCTTTTCAAACGGGCCCCCCTGGAGCCGAGCCTGCTCTGGGGGAGGAGGTCTGAGATGAGCAGCAGGATGTCCACAGGCCTTTTGTCCCGCCATAAAGCAGCAGATGTCTTTCTTCCCTCAAACATTCCCATGAGCCAGAGAACACCCCCAGACCCACAAGAGCATCCACCAGGAGCAGGGAGCCTGGGGCCACGCCCCTGCCCTGCTGGGGTCTGAGCTGGCTGTCCCATTGGGGAGCTGACTCCTCCCCCAACAGCTCAGATAACAGGGACCCAGCAGGGGCCTAAAGCCACCCATCAGGGACTCAGCCCCTCTGGCACAATGAGGAGGCAGCAGGGCTGCCCCGGGAGGCTGCTGTGACAGCCCCTGGCCTCCATCTCTTTTGGAGCCTCTCAGGCCAGGTTTCGAAAGTGACTGGGGGGTGGCGTGGGCCTGCAGGGTGCAGGGAGCTCCCTGCAGTCCTCTGTGTCCACGCTCTCACGGCAGCTAGAGGGCATGACTCCCCAGCCAGGGCCGGGAGGCAGGGCCCACTCAGGCCTTGTCCCTTCCCTTCTCCAGGACTCACTGTCTATCCATCAAATGCACACACTCATGCTCCTGCTTGAAGCTTATCTCCTGATACTTATCTCCCCCTGAGATGCGCTTGCTGGCTGAACTGCTGGCTAACTTGTTTGTCGTCTGTCTCTCCTGGGAAGGCGGGAATTCCAAGAGAGCAGGCCGCTTGCTTGCTCACCTGGCACATTTCCCGGCACTGTGCCATCAGGGAGAGAGTGCAGCAAACAGTTGGAAACCCAAAAGCCAATGGCAGCGCCCGTGCCCGGGAGCCCGTGCTGACCGCATCTTCTCCACCTTGCAGGGGGGCTTTGGCATCCTGGAGGAGATGTGTGTCAACTACGTGCATTACTACCCCCAGACGCAGCTGGAGCTCTGCAAGAGTGCCGTGGACCCTGGCTTCCTGCAGAAATACTTCCATCTCATCAACAGGTGAGGGCTCCCTGGGAGCATGCCCATCTGTGCTCCCACACACAGAAAGCCCTGCACCCTGCTAGCCAGCATGGTGAAAGGGAAGGGTCCAGGTCAAGTTCTGGGAGCAGGGTTAGCCTGCATGCGCAGCCAGGCCTCACTCCCCCAAACCTGTGCAGGCATCCCTAATCCACGCCCCACCCCCCACCACCATTTCCTGTGGAGCCTGGACTTGGCCTGAGAACCCAGCCCTGGAGCAGCCATTCCCAGCTGATCCAAGGTGATTGGGAGATAAACCTATTAGCCAACACTGGGAGGAAGGGCCGCACCACCATGTAGGGGGGCCTGATGGAGGCAGCAGGTTTGGGAAGAGGTGGCCCAGAGGGCCACTCTGGGAACTCTGCCCCATCTGCAGGGAGGCCTCACCTGTGTCCTGCTGGGCTCCCCTCCCATCTGCTGCGCCCCAGACTGGGCTGTTCCTTCTCCCCGGCCAGGTTCAACAGCGAGGAAGTTTGCACCTGTCCTCAGGCCTCTGTCCCTGAGCAGTTTGCCTCTGTTCCCTGGAACTCCTTCAACAGAGATGTGCTCAAGGCTCTGTACGGCTTCGCCCCCATTGCCGTGCACTGCAACAAGTCCTCGGCGGTCCGCTTCCAGGTGCGCCTGCCGAGTTCACCCTCCCCCCTTTCCGATGCCTGGTAGCAAGTCCTACGGCTGCCCACCCCTCTGTGCCCCAAGCCCCATGGCGGACCCCCGTGTGGGATGACAGGGCTCCGCTTCAAGGGACTGGTCAGCTCCTCGCTCAAAACAGAAAGCAGGTGGTGACAGATCAGGCCCAGAAAGACAGACAGCCTGCAGGGGCAAGAACTGATAGCACCCCAGGCAGGGCGGCTACCCCTCTTCTGGGCAATAGCACACCACGGGACTGGTCTTGCTCGTTGCTGGTTGCGAACAGGGCGCCAGCAACCTCCCCCGGAGCCTAAAAATAAGCACTGGGGGAGGGGCGGGTGGGAACCCAAACAGTCTGACACTGCAAGCTGGTTCGCCTCCTTATCTGGGACCCGCTGGGATTCAAAGGCAACTCATTTATTCCCCAGGGAGCTGCCTGTGGAGGCCTCAGCCGGTGCTGAGTTAGGTGGGGAAGGCTTCTGGAAGCGTTGGGGCGCTGGATTAACTGCTAAATGCACCCTTCCCAGCACCCCAGGCCCGGCTAGCACTGGCTCTCCCAGACACGGCAGATGTCTGATGTGGCTACGAATGCGGCATGTCAAGCAGCCTTGTCAGGGAGAAGTGGCAAAAAAGGCAGCTTACACCCAGGGACCTCCAGTTACTTTGGCTGCTGACTGATGTCAGAATGGGCAGGGAGGTCGGGGGTCAGGGTGACTCCCGGGCAAGGACCCCCAAGTAGAACCTGGAGCGGGAGAGGGGGAGTTCAGTTTGGGACAAGGTGAGTTTGAGTGCAAGAGTCCAAGAGGTGGTTGGGAAACGTGGCTGGGGAGGTCGCGCCCTGTCTTGCCCCTCCAGCCTCACTTGAACCTCCTGGTCCCTTCCATGCAGGGTGAATGGAACCTGCAGCCCCTGCCTGAAATCATCTCCAAGCTGGAAGATGCTGCCCCGCGGTGCCCATTGAGCCTGGGTCAGAGCCCTGCTGGCCCTGCCCTGGTCAGCATTGGTGAGGGCAGAGGTTGAGTGGGGGCCACCTCCCCAACCCTCCCTCCAGCTGTCCCTGTGGGCTCATGCCAGCTCTGTGCATCTCCACTCTGTGAAGACCCCCATGGAACAGTTCTTTGTGCTGGGGATGAATGGGCCGCACCAAGCCCCTGCCTGAGATCCTAGTCCATTCCAGCTTTCTCCCCTGGAGGACACCCCCACATGGCTGAGAGGGTCCCATGAGAGCTCCCAGTAGTCCCCCAGGACTGCAGACCAACCCCTTCTCCATACACTTTGATGCAGCGTAAGGGTAACCCACCTGGGTGGTCTAGAATCCAGTGCGCTCAATGCCCTGCTTGACTCGCTGGGAGGAACCAACCTTCTGGAACGTGAGCCAGGCCTGGCTGCCTGCAGACTCGCCCCAAGACGGCCTTGTGTCCCCAGCCCTGTCGACTGCGACCTGTGTTGGTGTGTGACAGGCTCGCATCCTACTTAAACATTTCCCTGAAAAGCGGCTCGTTTGTCACAGTGGGCGTCCTTCCTGCCCACGGAGGCAGGACAAGCCATTTAGCTAGTTAGAGACTTGCTCCGGGAGGTTGCTCCATTGCAGGGTAAATAGATATTTTCGCCCACCTAAAGGGAAATCCTAACAACAATTCTCCCCCATCACCGAAAGATGAGGCGGCACAGATCCAGACAAGGAGCCAGGCGCCAGCTCCTCGGGGAACCCAAGGCCGAGCCCGGGTTGCCCTTCTCGGAGTGGGTGGAAAAGGTGGTAAGAGATGACTCTGGACTCAGACGGCGTTAGAAGCCTGGTACTCCAATGAGTGGAGCTGTGACTTGGGTGGGCCGTTTCCTCTCCTGACTGTTAGCTTTCTCATCTATAAAATGGGGCCACTGCTGTTTGAGTTCATGAGCTAAGCTCACACGCGGCTGGCACCGGTGGAAATTGATGCAGGGCGGGCAGCCTGCACGAAGGCCTGTCTGAGCCTCCTGCCTGCGCCAGGCACTCCACCCACAGAAGAACCAGAACCCACCTTCACGCTTCCACCCCAGCGAGCTGCCTCCCATTTAAGGCCAAATTCAGCTCTTTGATGGTTTCTGCAGGGAGTAACAGATTCAGCTCTGTTCAGCCAGTTCAGCAAAATGCCACCGCCTCTCGGGGAGGAGAGGGTGATGGATGGCCCTCCAAGTCCCTCCCGTCACCACCCCCCAATGACGCCAACTAAATGGCTGCTTCTCTTTCTGAGAGCCGCTTCATTATAGACGGGAACAAATGGGCCCAGACACTCTGCACTGCGTCGTATAAATCATGGCTTCCTGTGCTGTAAGTCACAGGGTGTGATCGCAGTGAAATGCCAGGACCCAACAGAGGACAGAGAGCTGGCCTGCCCTCCGTCATCTTTACAGCCTTCGATGACAGGAGGAGGCAGCCCCTCCCTGCAGTGCAGGCCCTGGGAGGGCGGCCTGGAGCATGCCCAGCCTCTGGCGTTGGGCTGCTGGCCCAAGAAGACCCCTGCCCTCTGATCATGCCCTACAGCAGCTCAGACGAAGGTCCTGGTCAGCCCAGAGCACTGGAAGAGGGTGCAAGCGAGACCCACAGGCCACCCAAGCTTGCCTCAGGCCTACCCAGCCTCCCTGTCACCATGGCTTTGTCCCCCAAACACCCGAGAGGCTCTTGCAGTGCTCCAATATCACCAAGGAGGAAACCGAGGTTCACAGAGGACCAGTGCCTCACGCAGGGTCCCCTGGAGGGTGAGTGGGGCTGGGTAATCACACGCAGTTCCAGAGCCTTCTGCTCACACGGTGACAGCCCTCCAGCTCCCCTCAGTTGCTCTCACACTCAGGCTGGTCATTCCCTTCTGGGGGCAGCCTGCTGGGCTCATCCCAGAGACCACTGCCTGCACCCTGCCAGCCCCTGCTCCAAGCTCTGACAGCCCAGCTCCCTGGGTTAGGCACCCAGCGCTCCTGCTAAGAGCGGCCACGGCATGCACACTGGCTCTGTCCTGACCTTCCCAACAAACCTACCACTTACCTGCTGCTCCTGCTGCCAGACGGGGAAACTGAGGCTTACACCCAAAGTTAGGTGTTATGGTCGCCCAGGAGGAGCGGTGAGGCCCAGAAGTGCCCCCAGGTCTGTCGGACTGCAGGGTCTGGGCTCAGCCTCTGCTTCCTTACTTAGGAAATAGACACAGGCCTTTCAAGGCCATGGGGGGAGAAATGATTTGTTCCCTGAAAACAACCTCAGGGCCAAGTTCCCTTAAATACTCTCCAGGCTTATCCACTTTCCGTACAGTGAGGGCGGTGGAAAGAGCGGTGAGGGTCTAGCAGCCTGGGTTCCCATTCCTCTCTGCTGTGTGGCCTTGAGCCAGTTGCTTTCCCTCTCTGGGCCTCTGTCCCCCACCTGCCCACTGAAGGGAAGGTTCCTCAGCTTCAGCAGGGTGGGCTGCCTGGGTGACATGACCCACCTGATGTGACGAGGACTTCGGGGTGGGGGCTGAGCGCTGGGGGCCTGCACAGGCTGCAGGGTCCCAGCTGGCGTGTCTGCCTGAGCTGGGCCTGGACGCTGCAGGCCATCTCTCCAGGGGCCTTTAGCCTTTAGCCTCATGTGCTGGGAAAGCGAAATTTCAAATGAATTAAATGACATAAAACAAAACATTCAGGTCCTTATCACAGCTGCCACATTTCAAACAATCAATACCTACGTGAGGCCCACGGCTGCTCTGTGGCGCGGCGCACATGTGGACCATTTCTGTCACGGCGGAACATTCCACTGGGCTCACGGTCCTGGACAACGCGAGCTAGCTGAGCTGCACGTGCGTCCTCGGGGCTCTCAGCCCCTGCCCGACGGGCCGCCTGGGTCTGCACAGGGCGGTGGCGGTGCTTCGGGGGTGCAGGGACTTCCCACAGAGTCTCCGTGACTGAGGCTCTGCCTCCTCGGCCGCTGGCACAAAGGGTGAGGAGCAGTCCCCACCCCACCCCGTGACCACCAGAAATGGCCCACAGGCCTCCGAATGCCCAGGTGGGGACAGGCTCTGAACAGAAACCCTTTGGCTCCTTGACTGTCACAGGACCTAGAAGCCCCTGGCCCCACCCTGCCATGCAGAAGCCGGCATGAGCCCCAGGGCCCCTGGGCACTCCCACCGTCTCTGCTCCACCGCAGCTAAAAGCAAAGCTTCTCATGCCCTCCAGCCCCGCCAAGAAGCACCAAAACCACGTCTCTGGAGCACACGTTGTCCTCTTTCCCCCCGAATCCTGTCTCTCTCCCGGTATACCCACCCGCATGCACCCACTCTTGGAGGGAGGCGGCTTCCGGGTCCTGTGGCTCCCAGACCAGCCCTAGTGAGGACCTGGGGAGCCTTCAGGGGAAGATTCTAGACTCGACCCTGGGAGGCCCTCACCCTACTTCTGAACAGAGTGGCCAAGTCCTGGCCCCTCGAGAACCTGATTTCAGCGGGGTCTAGAAACTGTCTTCAAGCATGTGTGCTCATGAGCAGAGGTCAGGACTGGGGATGGACCCATCACACCTGCCCCCGAGTGAGCCCTGGGGCTCCGGGGCTCCCCTGCCCCCCAGCCTCCTCCCCTTTGCCTGGTCTGCAGTACTTACCCCCTGCCGGCTGTGGACCAGGCCCCAACACAGGCGCTGGAGATGGAACCTGAGCAGAACGTGCTGCCTCTGGGGCTCACATCCCAGAGGGGAGACGGTGCAGCATGGCAGAGGGCAGAGGGCAGAGGGCAGTGACTGCTAAGAAGATCAGGGGTGGGAGACAGTGCATGTGGGGTGGCCACAGGGACAGCCTAGCTGGGAAAGTGGCCTTAGATGAAATCCTGACGGAGGTGAGGGAGTGAGTCCTGTGGGTACCTGGGGAGACCTGGTAGAGGAGCCTGGAGTGGGGTGAGGCCCATGGGGCTGGGCAGTGGGAGGTCAGAGGGGCTGGGCAGAGGTGGAGGCTGTGAGGCCAGCATGACACCAGGGGAAGGCGTGACATGGACCAGGGAGCCGGCAGTGGGGCTGCAGGGATGGGTCAGGCCCGAGATATACTTAGAAGGGAGGGCCAGCGAGAATAGCCGGCAAGTTCTAGAAATTGAGAGGAAGAGAGGCTGAGAGACATCCGTACCCAGCCTTCCACACCAACTCAGCACGGCCCGAGCACAGACTTCTGTGGGCGCACGTGTCACCTGCCCTTGTCCTGTGCCGAGGGCAGGGTGGGGATGTTGGTCTCAGTGACCCTCCGGTCAGAAATCAAAGCTTTGCTCTGGGCTGCCCTCCGGCCCCTCCTCTTCTGAGAGGTGTTGCTCTTCAGGGGGCTGGGGGTGGGGGGCAGGAGAAGGCAGCTGTTTAGGGCTCTGTGGCAGTGCTAGGAGCTGCCTGGAGCTCGGGACAGGTGGGGGCAGCCTGGGGGGCTCCTGAGTCTGCCCAGCACTTAGAGGTTAGTCTGTCCACAGAGGGCGACTTGGGCTTTAAGCCTTTAATCTGGGGGGATGGAAGAATAAGCTAAGGGGCAAAGGCAGGCTCGGAGCAGGTGGGGGAATGGCAGGTCGCCCTTCCCCAGGGGTCGGGGCGTTTTGGCTGTTGTGCGTCTTGGGGTGAAGGTGCCCCCAGCTGGTAGTGGCCGAGCTCTGCTAAGCCCTTCACCAAGACTAGCACCTGCGTGTCCCCACCACTGCGGGATGCCCCATTCTCTCCCAGCGCATCCTAGCAACAGCCCTCAGAGGAGTGAGGGCCTCCCAGGGGCCCCAGGCCTCCCACCAGTGGACCCTCCTCTAGCGCACATCTGAGGGACCCAGAGCTAGAAGGCTCTGCTGCCCACCTCTCTAGTAGTGACCTGGGCAGGCCTGGGCCGGCTGTCCTCAGCCCTTGGCCTCTCTGTGCATCATCCCATGGAAGGTGGATGAGATGAGCAGTCAGGCTCCGTCCGGGCCAGACAGTGCTTCCATGGGGACAGGGGCCATCCTCAGCAGGCAGGAGCCCCACTGGGGGTGTCCCCAAGCCGAGGCAGAGCTGGGGAGCATGAGGGTTGAGCCCCCTCTTCCCCTTTGGAGACGGGGTAGCTGAAGCCCAGAGGGGATGAGACACTGCCCAAGTCACATGGCAGGTCAGGCCACCTTGTCCCCAAGCCCTCAATCTGTCTCTAGGGCCTCTCCTTTCCCAAATGCTTTTGTTGCCACTTTTGTTGGCTGTGCCAAGGGAGGTGGGCCCTGCGCTGGCCCCGTGCCCTCGAGCATCTCTGAACCGTGGGAAGTGGGAGTTCCACTGCCCGGGCCCTGGTCCTCACTGAGAGGTGAGCACCCTCCCTGCTCAGCAGGCGAAGATCAGAGGCCATGCACTGGCTGCTCTGACATCCACACCCTTGCTGGGTACAGGGGGCTGAGACCCAGTGGTCTCTGACCAACCGCCCAGCTGTAGCCCATCTTGGCCACCTGCTCAGGCTGACAGACAGGAGCTAACAAGAGACTTGGGTAAGCGGGGGCCTATCCACCTGCCCTCCGGTGGGGCACGACTCTGCCATGGGCCATCTCACAGGGGCCTCGGAGCCCCAGGGACTGCACAAGCCTGTGTGAGGTTTAAGTCCAAAGGCTCAGGAGGCCTCCTTTCTCCTCTCTCTCAGTTTCCAGCCACACTCAGCCCAGAACTGGTGACAGGCAGTACCAAGCCACAGTGAGGCAAAGGTGCCCATTGGTCCAGAAAAAACTTCAAAGCGGATAAGGCAACAGGAGTCTTCAGCGTGGAGCTGAGGAAGAACCCGACGGAGGGCACTGGCATGGGCGTGCACCGGGGGAGACACGTGCTCTTCCCTGAACGCAGCACGCCTGGGGCCTTGGTGTACCTGGGCCTTCCCACGGCTGCTGCAGGGGAGCAGGAGAGCTTGGGAGGCAGGCAGCCCCTTCTGGAGAGGCCGGGGGATTTCTGCCAGGCAGACAAGCACACACGCAAACTGGGGGGACAGGGTGGAAGCTCCCGAGCTCAGCCCGGGGAAGGAGTCGGGTGGGAGCCTGGGTCTGTCACTCCTTACTCTCAGCCCCCAGGGTGGCTTGGGGTGGACATGTGCAATGGGAAATTGAGGGATCTGTGGCCAGACCTCAGAGCCCGGGGAAGCAGGCCAGGCCTTCTGGGAAGCCATCGCCCCGGCTCCTCTGGCCCCTGGAGATCCACGTGCCCCTCCACTCCCCCAGGCTGGGCTCTCTGCGGGAGCCAGGCCTGCCTGTGAGGGGGACGGGCAGGCGTTCCTTTCCTGGGGTGAGTCACAGGTCCCCGCTCCCCAGCCTGCAGTCTGGCGGGGAGGCCAAAGGCCGTCTGAAACTACACGTCTTCCCAGGGCTCCGGCTTTACCAGCCCGACCTGTTCCGGCCAGTCCACGGTGGGGCAGAGGGGTGTGTGAGCATCTGAAAGCAAGCAGGACCCACCAAGCCCTGCCTCTGTCCCCATCGCTGCACTGCTATTATGGCCTCTTTGGGAACCCTGTCCTCCCTGACCCTGAGCATGGCCCCTCCTGCTCCAGAGGGCTGGGCCTGCCTTGACGTGACTGTGGCCTACAGGTTTGTAGGGGCTGCTTGGCTCCTGGGCTGCCCTGTGGGCAAGGAGCCCTGGGGCCATGAGCAGGGAGGGAGGTGCAGGAGGAAGGGCCTGGAGACAGGCAGACGGACAGCCATCCCTGCAGGGATGCGGGGTCCCACAGGCAGACGCTGGCATTCTGGAGGCCCGGAGAAAGGGAGCAGGGGAGTCGCTGCTTTCCAAGGCTCTATGTGAGTCCTCTCCCTGGGACCAGCAGAGGAGGGAAACAAGGACAGGAGCCATGTCTTGAACAGAGAGCAAGGCCACCAGCCAGCCAGCCAGGCTTCTTTCAGGCTCCCACTCAGGCACACCCCTCCTCGTGAACCTGCCCCCAGCCCCTGCTTCTGCTCGCTGCTTCTGGGGGCTAGTAACTCTCAGAAGGCTTTCCCGTGTGAGGAGCTGGGGTCAAAGCAGGAAGCTTGCTTTGCAGATTCCCTCCCGTCCCGGGATCTGGGACATGGACGACCCTGCCCCATGGCCAGGAGTACAGGGACAGCGACAATCTGGCATACATGCCCTTGGCCTTCCATACTGCACTCACAGCAGACAGTACTAAGCGATCCCCCTGGCCCCAATCTCAGACGCACCTTACAAGTATACCTCCGGTGATGATCCGGGCTGTCTGCCCACAGGCAGGCTAGAAATACCAGGTGACAAGCTGCCTCACTGTTTTTACACTGAGCTTATCAAGCATTTAGTAAGCACCTTTTCCATCTTGTAGAGGGCTGCAAGACATGGTCCCTGGGCCTAAGACACTGCAGGTTTGATTTTTGGGGGGTGGGGCTGGACTAGAGACCATCCTTTGTTCAGTGACCACAGGAAGGTCCCTCTGGGTCCTCTTTCCACCCGAGTGTATCTGTTTGGGGGATTCGCAGGCCTGGGCTGAGGCCGGGACGACCCAGTTCTGGAAGAGGATAGGTCCTGGAGCCCCAGGCAGCATAGATCCTGTGGGAATCCGCGGTGTGGGGCGGGACAGCAGGTCTCCGGCCTCCTGCTGGGCTGAAGCCCTGCCCCTGGTCCTGTCAGTAAATCCCCTTCACCCTCTTGTTGTCGGGATCGAAAGGGGATTTCAGGTGGGCCTGGGCCGGGTAGGCCACCCCCATTCTCTCCAGGGCGTAGTCCCCACTCCTCACGAAGTCTTGCGAGACCTAGTTGCAGAAGAAGAGGGGGACGTGGGTCACTAGTAACTCGGGGTGTGTGGGGCTCGTGCCTACATGCTGTCTGGAAGGGGTGGTCTCAGCCGCATTCCCTCCTTGTGGGCACACCTACCACTGAGCCAAGGCCCCTTCTCTGAACCGAGGAACTGCCCTGAGCAGGTTGATTCTGTCTCCCAAGCCCCCAAGCTGGACTTGGGCTCCTGGGGTGCAGCAGAGCCAAGGTCTGGCAGCCAGCAAGACCTCCGCATGGGCCAGCAGAGCCCCACTCGCTCTGCAGACCCTAGGCAGCAGCAGGGAACAGGGGCACCGACAGGCAGAAGCCATGAGGGTGAACAAAGAGACCCTGCTCTCCTGGGCCACAGGGAAAGCCTCTGGGCTTGACTCTGGGAGTTAAAGGACCTTTTCTCCTGGCAGCTCAGGACTAGGCAAAGAAAAAGAAAAGCAAACGGGGCTCTTTCTGTGCCTGTGGCCTTAGGAGTGAAGTGGCTTCCAGCCCAGGCTCCTGAGTGGTGCCTGAGCCCCTGGAGGTCTGAGCTCTGAACTGCCCCATGGGCCACCGGCACACACAGGCCACTGATGCCCCGGACAGAGTGGCCACTCAGCACCGGCCATGGTCCTTGAAGTGCCCCCACTCCAGGGCCTTTCCTTTCCGGGGCAGTTCCCCCACCTGATGAAGCACTCTTGGCTGTCCCACTGGGATGCTGGGAAATCTTTAACAACCACTGTCCAGGCAGGAGAGGGGCTGGGGATGTCCTGACTGTCCCATCTGCCCATTCCCCTGGCATAAATACCCTGGACATCCCTGGTGGCGGGCTCTGGAAGCCAGCCTGAGCTGGCCCGGCCTCTGCCGCTCCTCCCAAGTGCCCTGGGCTCGTCCGGGAGAGCGTGAGCTCGCCTTCCCCGGTCACACTCAGCACAGCCCATCCCTGCCGAGCGCAGAAGGCAGCTACGGCTGCCCTTTGAAAGAAGAGGCCGCTGGGCCTGCACCCTCCCCACCCCAGCATGGCCCGCGAGCACAGGGCTTCAGCCATGACCCAGGGCTCCGCACTGGGGTGTCAGAGGAGGTCCTCTGTCACCGCCAGATGTCACCGCCCGCCGTGGCAACCTCGTCACCGCAATAGCTGCCTTTTAAGTGCCCCCTCAGAGCAGGCGCCTGTGTGATGGCTCCTGGAGGCAGGTGGGAGTCTGTTCCCACTTTACAGATGAGGCAACTGAGGCTTAGAGAGAAGCCCTTGTCCTGGGTCAAGGAGCCCCAAGGCTGTTGAGACCAGGCCTGGGAGCCTCCCAGTGTACTGCAGGACACAGCGCCCCCCCACAGCGCAGCAGCCTCCCCGCAGGCCCAGGGTGGAGCCTGGCGGCCTTTCCCTGGGGCCTATAGGCCAGGCCAGCGCTCCCTGCAGCCTCCAGCGTGCTGGGCTGGTTTAACCCACTCCCGCCTGCTTCCATGCCGCTTCTTCAAGTGCCCCTCCCTCCCGAGTCCCCAGGCGGGACGGAGGGAGCGGAGCCTGGAGTTCTCCAGGACCATCTGGGCTGCAACTGTCAGAGGCAAAGCTGGAAGGTTCTGGAGCCAGGCCCAGCTGGATGGGCACCCCGGCCCCCACGGGCAGAGCCTGTCGGGCCCCAGTTTCTCAGCTGTCATGTCGTGGAGGCTGGAAAGCAGCAAGTGGCAGCAACGAGCATCTCCTCCCTTCACACCACCCCTGGGCAGCACAGCATCCTCATGCCCAGCCCTTCCTGGGCTCAGACGCCTCCCCTGGGTCTGGGCTCAGTGGGGGAATATTAGGGTTTATAAATGGTTGTTCGGGCAAAATGTTTAGATTTCTATACCCAGAACATGTTGCCCCTTCTGTCTCACTGCCAAGCTCCCTAAATGTGACTGCATGTGCACGTGTACATGCTGTACACTGATGTATGGGCACACGGCTGTTTGCATGAACATGGGGCCTCCCATGCCTCGGGCATCTGGGGTAAGGAAGGAGAGGAAGAGGGGAAGACCCAGTCCCGGCCTCTGCTCTCCCTGCAGTCCACCCCAGAGCACCGGCTGAGCTAGCAGTTGGAGGTCGGATCTGGCTCCAGGGAGCAGAGGGTGTTAGCCCCAGCCCAGAGCCTCTTTCTGACCAAGAGATGCCTGAGCTCCCAAAGACAGAGCCTTTCAGAAGGAAATACACAAACAGCCACCAACCCTGATGGGAGCCATCCAGCCGTGCTCCCATCCACCTGCACCCACCACACGCAGGTGCAGTGCCGGGATGCTGGTGTGGGCTCTGAACAGGAACCGCGGTACCCCTTGGCAGCGGCAGGGAAAGGGACTCACCGGCCTGTCGCTGGGGTCCCGGATGTAGCCGTAGGCAAGGGTCTTGTTGATGGTAAACCCAAAGTCAGCCCTCCGGACGTGGCCCACCACTTGGCCATTTCTCCAGATGGCCTCCAGGCCGAACATGGGCACTTTCCTGGAAGAAGCAAGAGAGACAGCTGGGCCCCAGAGTCCCCGGAGGGGAGGCATCTGGGCCTGGGCCTGGCAGAGGACAAAGGGAAGCTGGGCTGTGCCCACCAGCCCCCAGCTCCACGTGGGGCACTGACTTGCTGACCCACAGAGCTGACCCAGCCTGGCCCACCCAGGGACCCAGGGCACAGGCTCCACGCAGATGAATGAACAGAAGACACCAAAACTGGGCTCTGACTTACCTATCTGGACCAGGCCCATTTTCCATCTGACTCCTGAATAGTTTAAAACATCCCACCAATTCAGCTGGTTCGACTCTGGTCCTTGCTTTTTCTACAGTATAATGCATAACTTAAGATACTTTTCTGCATTACATGTAAGATATGAATGCTCGCTGTAAAATTTTTGAAAATTCAATAAAAAGCAAAGAAAGGGTCCACCTATAGTCTGTAATCTGACACGCCAGCACCCAGAGGTAAGTGGCGAATCTTTGCGGACGTGTTCTTCCTGACACGTCCCCTGTGGAGCTTACTGAGTACCTGCTGGGTGCCGAGGGCTGTACCGGATACGGGCCCCACAGGACGGTGAGCCTGAGCCTGGTGCGGAGCAAGGCCAGGCCTGTGCTCCTGCCCTGGGTGAAAGGGTGTGGGCAGCGTGTGGGTGCGCCCTGGTTCTGTGAGCTGGAGTGAATGCCCTTCGAAAGAAGAGGCCGCTGGGCCTGCACGCACCCCACCCCAGCATGCCTGGGCGCCCCATCCTGTGGATGACAATGCAAGGGATGGAGATCTGTAAACTCCCCCCTGCCTCCAGTCTCACCCCCATTCCAGGGTAGATGCTGTTTCAACATGAGGACACAGGCTCTGGAGGCCACCCACCTCACCCAGTACCCAGGGTAAAGCGGCAGGAGTTCTCCGCGTCTCAACGGCATCCTGGCCGTGTCTCCCTCCAGGCTGGGACCACCAGGGCTGCAGTGCCAGGTGGGCTGTGCAGGGTGGGCCAGCCGGTGGAGGGGCTCTGAAGACCCCTGCTATGCCTGCAAGCCCGAACCAGAGTCAAGACAAACAGCAGGCGGCCTGACAGGAGCAGTGGGAGAAGCGGTGGGATGGTGGCAGACCCCTGCCCTGCTCACTCCCTGTCTGCCCTCCTCCCCTCTGTCACTCCTGATTCTTCCTTTGAAGGCTCCAGAAATCTGGGGAAAGGGGCACCATTCGCGGCTGGCTGTCAGCTCCAGATCGACAAGGCCCAGAGAAGCCACCGTCCCGGAGACAGACGGTACTCAGATCCCTGACAAGGCCACGGTGGTGCTCACTGCCAGCGTGCTATTGTCGGTTCACGGAGACTCAGCCCGGGTCAAGCCCAGGCTCCCCTCCGCCTGCGTCGTGTGGCCAGGCACGAGTCACCCTGTCCCGTGGCACCAGTGGTCTCCACCTGTGAGTGGGGACGGCGGCCTTGCCCGGCCTTGCCCTCACCGTCCCCCAGCCGGATGGGGGCAGGATTTCACTGGAGCGCAGTGGGAGGTCCCAGCAGGACTGAGAAGCCGGCTGGAGGCATGGCTCACCCTCCTGGGGCCACGGCCTGACCCACCCACAGAGGTGGCTTGGCAGCCTTTCTAATTTACAATTTGTGTTTGAGGAGGGCGCCCTCTCTCCCAGTCTCCCGGGGCCCTGCTGTCCCCGCCCTCCAGACAGACCGTGGACCACGAGGGACACTCACTCGTCCACGGTGAAACACACCAGGCGCCGGCGCAGGCCCTCGGCCCGCTGCTTCTCCAGGGCCTCGCGCCCCAGGAAGGGGATGGCCGACTTGAGCTTGCAGGTGAAGGCCAAGCCTGCCTCCAGGGGACTGTCGTCTGGCCGCAGGTCGGCATGCCAGTGCCGGTAGCCTGTGGGCAAGGGAGCCCACAAGGTCAATGCTCAGCAGAAGGACCCTGTGGAAGAGGCACGTGGGTGCTGCCCACCTGTCCTCCTGGAGCACATCCCCACCCTCAGAGCTGCTTCGGGACCTGAGCAACCCGGGGTGGGGGCCATGACCACAGCAGCAGAAGGTCCCCTGCGTGAGCCCCTCAGAACAGATGCCCCTGTCAGCATTCTAGCCTCCGCGCCAGCAGGCTGGGGAAGCTGGGGAGGGGGCTCGTGAAGGGGCCCCTTCCTGGTCGGACAGCCTGAATCCCTCTGGGAAACAGGTGCTGAATCCAAATCTAGTCCTGGCTACCCCTCACCCCCCGCCCCAAGTGCAGTGTCAGAGATCCCAGCACCATCCCGCAGCCTCTGTGGCAGACCTGGTTAGTGGGCAGCCAGGGGGCTTGGGAAAACAGTGTCTGGGGAAGCAGGAAGTGTACTGGGGCAGGAGGGAAACAGAGGCCACCGACGTGGGGGCAGCAGCCTCTGCCCCCAGCGTGCCTCGGGGCAGCCCACCAATACTGTCTGGGCCCCACACACACCTTTCTCGATGCTCAGGGAGTCGATGGCCCGGTACCCAGCATTCACAAGGCCGTGCTTGGCCCCTGCTGTCATCACGGCCTGGTACACGGGCACGCAGGACGACCTCGGGATGTGCAGCTCCCAGCCCAGCTCCCCGACAAAGGACAGCCTCATGGCCCGGACCTGGGGGGCCGGGGCACAGCTCAGACATAGGCTGGGGTCCGATGACCAAGGTCAAGGCCTAGCGGCCACTTACTGACCATGGTTCCTACTGTTACCATTATAAGCTGGCCCTGGGCCTGCCACTAAGAAATGGGGTCTCCCAGGAGAGTTCTCAGGACTGCCCTGGAAATCTTTAAGGGAAGAGGGGTGTCGACACTGGGAGTGGGAGAAAGTGGACGTGCAGCTCCCTGGCCTCGATTCCTCCAAGTGACTGTGTGAGGGTCCCAAGGCCACGAGGACAAATGACCACAGACTAGGGGGCTTAAAACCACAGAAGTGTGTTCTCTCCAGGTTCTGGAGGCTCAAAGCCCAAACTCAAGGTGTCCACCAGCTGTGCCCCCTCCAGAGGCTGAGGGGAGGGTCCTTCCTGCCTTTTTCAGCTCCTGGTGGCCCCAGGCTTTCCTCGGTTGGTGGCCACGTCACTCCAATAGACACATCACTATGTCACACGGTCTCTCCCCTGCGCCGTGTCCTCTCCTCTTTGGTCTCTCATTAGGACACTTGCCATTGGATTCAGGACCCATCCTAACCCTGGCTGATGTCATCTTGAGATCTTTATCTTAATTACATCTGCAAAGACCCTATTTCCAAAAAAGGCCACATTCACAGGGTCCAGGGTGAGGACATGGACATCTCTCTTAAAGGCCACCTTCATCCTTTGCAGTGACCTTGGACAAGCCTCTTAGCCTCCTTTTGGCCTTGATTTCTTCATCTGTAAATGGGGAGACTGGCTTTGTCTGTTTTTATGTTTTATTTTTTATTAAATCTTATGCTCAGGTTTCACATGAGCAACATTGTGGTTACTACATTCCTCCCTATTATCAAGTCCCCAACCCATACCCCATTACAGTCACTGTCCATCAGCGTAGTAAAATGCTACAGAGTCACTACTTGTCTTCTCTGTGTTGTACTGCCCTCCCTGTGTGGCTTTGTCTGTTTAAGTGCTGCGGTGCATCCACGAGGAAGTTGATGGGAAGTCAGAGGTACAGCTCATGAATCACCACTGCCACACCTGGGTTCAGAGGCATCAAGAGAGGAAGCAGGTGGGCACTGAATCTGTCGTGACAGAACCCCAGCCTGGTCAGCCTCAGCCAGGTGCCGGGATCTGAAGACAGACACAGCCTATGCCCCCTAGGACTCAAGTCTTAGAAGGACTCAGCCAGGAGCATGAGCTAGTCCTATGGCAACCACCCTCTGGGTGGGCAGAGTGCAGGGACGGAAGCGGGATGGGCCTGGCTGGAAGGCTGAGTAGTTTGCCTCTGAAGACAGGCCTTCCGGGAAGAGCCGGTGCCAGAGCACAGAGCTGGAGAGGCATGTAGTGGGGCACAGGACAGAAAGGCCTGCAGGTGGGGCTGGAAGGGTCTTGTCACCTGGCTGGGGATATTCATGAAAGCCCCTTGCATGAGAACTGGGTCCCAGAGGCCATAAAAGGGACCGTGGACCTCAAATCCCAAGGAAATGATAGTGCCATTTATGGAGTGACCATGGGCTGTGTTCTTCATAGACAGGACGCCATCAAAGCCCTTCTGCACCCCATATAGTGGTGTGGACCACTGTAAATAATGACCAGGGGATGACACCGAAACAGGCACCCAGAAGCGCTGTGCCTGACCTGCATACACGCAGCTCTGGCAGGGACAGCTGGACTCTGGGAGTGTGTGTCCAGCACACCTGTTACCAGCCTAGTCACTGCACGGAGGCCACAACCAGATGCCAGTGGCTCCCTGCCTGCTCACATGGGAACCCTTCTGCACACAGTTTTGGTTCCATGTCATTTACACAACCAGCACCTGGTGCCTGCTCCCCAGCTTTCAGGCAGAGTCTTGAACTCACAGCATCCTCATGGGTAAGACCCAAACCGGGCCCCAGGACCATCCATCTCCCCACTGGGAAGTCAAGAGTGCAGCCCACTGCACAGCTCACAGAGATGGAGGAGCTACTCCCACCTACTGCTCCGAGCTGAAAGGGCCACTGGGCAGCCCCCCCGGGATGCTGTCTGCTCAGGAGGAAAGTGGTGACTACTCTCCTGACCACTGAACCAGCTCCTTGTAAATCTGACACTTTAATCACACTGCTGCCAGGGGGCTGAACCCTGAAAGCTTTTGCAACAGTGAAAATTTGCTCTGAGTTGCCCTTTGCCCAGGCCTTGCAAAAAACTCAAAATGGACACAGAAAATGTACTGTTGACATTTTCCTGCTTCCCTGGTGCAAGCCGTAGGCCCCTGACAAAGATCGCCTTGCTTGTCAACGGGGTTCTAATTTTAGACAGATGACGGAAGAGCTCGGTGCTCAAAGCCAATCTCACTCTCAAATAGGAAAAACCATTTTTAAAGCTCAGGCATTAACAGCCCCAGGATGGCAGGTCTGCATCTGACTCACATGCCCGCAGGTAAGCAAGAGGGTTGGCATTTGGGCTCTGCCTGAATTCGGTGAGGCATGGAACTATTGCAGCCCCTTCCACCCCGAGGAGGCCACAGGTCAGGGCTGACTGGTCCAGCCCTGCTCTGCACCTCTGCACCCAGCACACAATAGGTGCTGAATAGATACTTCCTGCCTGGAGGTGGACCTCTGTTTTCCAGCAAAATGAGAGCAGAGTTTCGGGAGTTCCTGGCACCTTCCTAAGTTCACAGAATC